>ML322387.1:0-28690 GCA_005239505.1 Nicotiana paniculata | reverse complement strand
CCCCACACACACACATATATATATATATATATATATATATATCGCCTTGTCACGTCGCATGTGAAAATATCAATAGTAACAACAACACGGCAAAAACCTCTCGTGTAACCCCATATCAACAACCGCACGGTAGAAACCTCGTGCATCACAGTAATCACAACCACACGGAAGAAACCTCGTGCATCACCATAACAGGTGCAACATCAACAATGATAATAGTACAAAGTACGGTAAGTAAATCAACTCAAGAACCTTCGATCACAAGAAATGATTGATCTAGTTCACAAGGAATAACCACAATAAGGAAGACTAATCATACTAGGAACAACTCAACAGGGAAGGAAATAATATGTAACAAAGATCCCACAATGTACGATTTAACAACAAGAAACTAATACGAGTCAAGAAATTCCAAATAAGGGCAAGTCCACTAAGGCATATGATTTCTAAGCTTCTTTTAAGTTTGGACAATTACGGGAGAGATACAGAGAATTCAAATAAAGGTAGGCAGCGAGAAGATCACCATAACCTCAATTAAGGGAGACCATTTACAAAAGGGATAACTACAACTTCAAATAGAGATAAGTAGTTAGAGAAAGAATAACATGGCAATGGAAGAGATAACAGTCTCAATTAGGGAACATATGAATCAAGTAACAATAAGAGTGGATCATAAAATAAGTGATTCTAATTAAGCAGGTAAAGGTGAAACGAGTAATTAAGGAACGTAATCATAACAAGAACAACTGCATATTCAATGAATACAAGGACCTAGGAACCCTAAAAGGCCAATTTTCACAAATAAGTCTGAGCACGTACTCGTCACCTCGCGTACACGGACTGCAATCCACATAGAAGACTAAAATCCTAAGGGGTAGTTCCCCCACACAAGGTTAGGTAAGATACTTACCTCGAACCAAGCTCATATCAATCCATACCAATGCTTTTTCCATGAATATCCAACTCTGAATGGTCCAAATCTAGCCAAAATCAATTACATATCATAATTATAACTATAAGAAACTAATCTAATTAATGAAATCAAAGCTAAGGCAAAAAAAATAGAAAATCACCCCAAAAAGTCTCCTCGGGACCACGTCTCGGAATTAGGTAAAAGTCACAAAATATGAACACCTATGTCACGACCCAAACTGGAGGATCATGACTAGCACCCGGGTCATACTTGCCGAGCACCAACATACCTTTTATCTAACCTTCTTATTATCTTTAAGGTATAACGAGATCAATATAAATGGTAGATATGTATCATGAACATACATCACATGGGATGACAAGATTGCTAAGAAACTACATAAAAGCTACGACCTACAACGCTGCCATGAAAGACTATACAACAAAAATTAGCCAACAAGGCATACCAAACTATACATAAGTCGATACCTGTCTATGAGCCTCTAAAGGATCATAAGTAATGCAACATAGCTGAAACAGGTCCCCGACATACCCATAATATCTATAACAAAAATGCATACCAAGACCACGACAAGTCCGGAGAAGGGATCTCGCCTATAACCGCTAAACTGGAAAGCCTATTATGGTGGGGGAGCTGTGTCTACCTGTCTATCAGGACCTGCAGCACAACATGCAACATCCACAAATAAAAGGACGTCAGTACGAATAAAGTACTAAGTACGTAAGGCAGGAGAGCATAAATTAGAACAGTAATGTAAAGAGAGATATAGAAGATACAACCTGTAGCATCTGAGTGCTTCTAAGAGCATTAACATGAAATGCATGATACATATATACACATAATCCTTTTAAACATCCGCCTCTGTGGGCATCATCATCATCATCATATCAAACCCGACCTAAAAGAGGACTCGGTAAACCCAACTGATCAGAGGTTGCACAATAGGTGCCATACCCGGCCGACTATAGCGCGACTCGGTAGAGTAAAATAAATACATATATATAATGAATGCAGTACTGATTGGAATCATGTTATGAACATTTTGAAGCGACGTAATANATATACTTCCCCAACCTCAAGCTACGCAAATGTCACAAATCCTTAATCTACAATAAGAGAAACGACACTATCGTTGTCGTTTAAGCGTCATAACTATTATGTATCGACCACAACCTATTTTACGATGAAACGGACAGAACTCCCCTATTTATATGACTTCACACAAGTAAAAACAATCACCAAACATCCCAAAAAACATCAATAATAATCATATTGAGCCTCCCAAAACAGTCCACACACAACCTAATCACTTCACACATACGACGACCACCGTAGTCGTGTCAAACGACCCGAAAATGTTACAACGAATGACCAACTCACAACCCTACATCTATATGTTTTTTCTCCACACTCATACTCCTACAAAAATCCACAAAATAGTAGTAAAATGCAGCCCAACAACAACACAAAACAGTCCGCTACAAGTCAAATAACTCGAACTCACGGCTTCAGATCACCGTCCCGTGAGTTCTAACTATTAGGAAACATATTTATCAACCTTTCTTGATATTTAAACACTTAAATACAGATATTAGATGTTTCTTAACTATGAAGTACCATACAAAACTCTAATTACAAAAAAAAAAGGAGAGGCAGTATAATGACACTTACGTCGTAGGGATCATTTTGATGTTATTGCTTCTCGATTTCTTGACCGGAATGATAATCTTCTTTGAAACCCTAGAAGATAGCTTGAGGTTATGTTTATGGGTGTTCTCTGGTCGTTTTGTTCTGAATAATGAAGAGAAATCCGACCTAAGGTTTATATATATCAAGTTTGGAAAAGTCAAAGAGGTGCTAGCTTGGCACCCTAGGATTGGTCCATCTTCCGACGCTTATATCTTTTTATCCTGATGTCGTATGAACGAACGGTTAAGAGAATTGGAAACTAAATTACAAGTCCTTCAGTTTGATATATTATATGTCCCAATAAGACATCATATATCACATGAAATATATTTCTCAAAAAGCTCTAGTGATCCACCTACTTGTCACTTTGATGTCTGCGCAGTCTCGCGAAACTGCAAATATCTCTCTACTCTTACGTCGTATCGATGAAATGTTTAATGCATTGAAAACTAGACTCATAGATATTAAATTTTGTTGTTAGATCATCCAATAATTCCAATTATATTGGGATAAAATCTCAGTTACATTTGACCTAATTTTAAGCACATTATGAGTGTAACTTGTGAAGACCTTTGTCGACTTTTGTTCCACAACTTGCTTGACGTCAAAATGTAGAAGACAACTATCATACGATAAAAATTAACTCATAGCATAACCTCCTTATCATGTAATGAACCACAATCTCACCCTAAAGTACATGTTATAACATTCCAAACTCGTCGACTTTCGACGGAACTTATTTCCTTCAAATCGTTTAGCTTCTAAGCTTTCCAACCCTCTTGGTACTTGTTATTCATGATCTTAAATATTTGTAACCTCCAATGTAACATAATTAACTTAATTTATATTCAATCAAATATAATCTTATTTATGAGCTTACACCAATTGGCTTACGATGTACTCTCACGTACGAAAATATGGGGTGTAACAACCTATTCACTCACGAGTCCAACCATACCAAAATTAGCCATTTCGGCCTTGAAATCCCCAATTTATAGTTTATAAAGTTTTTACAATTTTTCCAAATTTTCATATCAAAGTAATAATTAGATGATTAAATCAGTGATATATTCATGTATATTCACCAAATCCGAGTTAGAATCACTTACCTTGATGAATTTCTTGAAAAACCCACGAAAATCCGTCTCAAATCGAGCTCCCAAAGTCAAAAAATGAAATAATAGCCTAAACCTCGGTTATATAATACCCAATATATTCTCTCAACGTGCGGTCCGCACAATTCCAAGTGCAGTCCCACATCCTATCTTCTGCGGTCTCACAAAAATTGTGCGGCCGCACTTCACAGCCTCTCCACTATCAGGCTTCAGTAAATTGACCATAAATTTCTCTACAAATATTCAAATGATAATTTCTTTAACTTTCTGAAAACTAAACACTAAGGGATACAATTTTTATTTTTGAATCATCTCCAAATTCTTTTTAGATCAAAAGATATAACCGTCCAAAGTAGGACAAGCGAACATACGAAAATCACCAAAAATGCGGCCGCAGACAGAATTGTGCGGTCCACACTTTTTCGTCTGCTGCAGCACTTTTTTATCTGCTAAAGGACTCAAAAAGGTGCCTCAGCACATGGAATTGTGCAATACGCACTTCCAACGTTCCAGAACAAAATCAGAGTGCCGAAATGCTCAAAACTCACCAGAAAGACACCCCGGGACCTCAACCAAATATACCAACAAGTCCTAAAACACCATACGAACTTAGACGAGCCTTAAAATCACATTAAATAATTCCAAAACATGAATCACCCTCCAATGCAAACTTAAAGAACTTGAAACTTCAAATTTCTACATCTGATGCTGAAACTTATCAATCCACGTCCGATTGACCTCAAATTTCGCACACAAGTCATGTTCAACATTACAGATACTCCAACTTCCGAAATCAGAATCCAAACCCGATATCAAAAAGTCCTCTTCCGGTCAAAATCTCCAAAAATTCTATTTTCGCCATTTCAAGCCTAAATTAGCTACAGACCTCCAATTCACAGTCCGGACATGCCCCTAAGTCCAAAATCACCATATGAAGCTGATCAAGATCAAATGTCGCCGAACGGAACTTAAATTCTAAAAATGATTGGCCGAGTTGTTACATGTGATCAAGCAAAGGAAACTTCAACAAAATATCATTCAGCCATTAGATAGTCAAGGTATTGTACAAACTACCCAAAGTGCAATTGCCTCCATCTTTGTTGATTACTACAAGGAACTGCTAGAGAAGAAAGCTTTTGGCAGAATAAAAGATTTCAAGAGTTTTATGAGGAATGACAAGTGTTTATCAGTAGAACAACAAGTCGAATCATTGAAACCATATACCAGTGCAAAGGTCAAAGCTGCAATGTTTCAGATAGATGAGAACAAGAACCCTGGGCTAGATGGATTTGGAAGTGGTTTCTTCAAGTCTTCATGGTCTGTAGTTGGAGAAGAAATAACAAATGCAATCTTGGAATTCTTTGATAATGGTCATCCGTTGAAGCAGTTGAACTCAACTATTATAGCTTTAATTCCTAAAGTTGAAGATCCTCAAAATGCAATCCAATACAAGCCTATATCTTGTTGTAATACCATATATAAGTGCATTTCAAACTCATTTGTCATAGATTGAAGGCAGTACTTCCAACTATAGTAGCAGGAACCAAGCAACTTTTGTAGAAGGTAGATCCTTAATTCATAATGTTTAGATATGCCATGATATATGAGACATTATAATAGGAAAACTACTCCAAGATTCCTCATGAATATAGATCTAGGAAAAGTATATGACATGGTTAATTGGGAGTTCTTGAAGGAGATCCTAATTGGCTATGGATTTCCTGCACCATTTATCCAATTGGTGATGTGTTATGTTACAACTCCTAGTTACACTGTCAAGGTCAATGGAAAAGGATATGGATATTTTCTCCATTGTTGTTTGTTCTAGTAATGGATTATTTGACAAGAGGACTTGGTAAAATGAATGAGCTACCATTTCACTTTCATCCAATATGCAAAGTGACTAAACTGACACATCTAATATTTGTTGCTGATTTAATGTTGTTTTTTAAAGGAGATGTTGCCTCAATTAACAGGATGGTGGAAGTAGTCAACCACTTCAGTGTATTATATGGTCTTCTGGCTAACCTAGACAAATCCAATATTTTCCTGGCAGGGATGGATGAGGAATTCAAATAGGAGATCCTTGATGGCACATGGTTTTCTTTGGGTTCACTGCCTATAAGATACCTTGGTTTGCCTCTTGACATGCTTTTGTTGAAAAGATTACAAAAAGAGTACGCAATGATTATTCCAAATTACTCTCGTATGCTGGAAGACTACAAATTATTAATGTTATTCTCTTCTCCATTTACAATATTTTGGGAGCAGTATTCATTTTGCCACAAAGTGTGGTAAAAAGCATTGACAGAATATGTAGAGATTACTTATGGGGGGAATTCCATAGGCCACAATAAGATATCATTGGTAGCATGGCAAAAGGTCTATACAACTCAGAAATATGGTAGCTTAAACATTAAGGAGTGTAAATAGTGGAATATAGCCACTGTTGGCAAGTTACTATGGCAGGTAGCAACTAAAAATGATGTACTATGGGTGAAATGGGTTAATGAAGTCTAAATTAATTCCAACCACAACATCTGGGAGCACCAACCCCCACAAAATTGTAGCTGGTATTGGAAAAAACTAAATGCTCTGAAGGAGATTATGGCACAATGGTATACTAGAGGAGTTTACCAACTAACCACTAGTGGTTTGTATTCATTGACTAATAACTACATAGCACCGAAGGGAATCATACCTAGGTTGAGGGAGGCAGAGCTTATATGGAATGATGTAATGTTGCCAAGACAAATAGTGATTACCTTGCTAGCATTTCAAGACAAGCTAATGACTAAGGAAAGACTGATGAGGTTGAAAATTCATATCAATGGGGATATAAATTGCATACTCTGTGATTGTGGAGTACCTGAGGCTCACCAGCACCTATTTGTGGATTGTATATGGACTCAGAATATAAGGGTGGCACTGCTCAATTGGTCAGGAATAACTATCCCATCCTATACTGTTAGCAGGAGTTTGTAGTGGATCAAGAATAGGCATTGGAGGCAATTCGGGAAAGAAGTAGCAGCAACAATCATTGGGGCGATAATATACTATACTTGGCAAGCTCGGAATTGGAAGCATTTCCGGAAGATCAATGTAAATAATGCATTTGTAGAGATACATATTAAGAAGGAACTTATGAGAGGATTAGTATGTTTGCAGGATCTAGAAGAGTTAGAAATTGCTCAATTTTGATACAGAGGATATGTAGTAAGTGTAGTTAAGTCATTGTTTGTTTTTTTAGAGATAGAGAGATTCTAATCAGTGGATTGGAAAAGCTGGTTGCTCTTACTTTGTAAATCGTTTGGTTGTTATGGTAATATCCACAGATTCTTGCAAAAAAACAACTAAATTAACGAAAAAGAGTAAATTCAAAGTTTAACTATTAAATATAAAATTATAAATCCACAACTTCAAAGGTTTTGCATTGCCTTAGTAAGTTCTTCATAATAAATATGAACTATATGGCCATCTTCTGGAGTGTTAAATTTAGATGGGTTACTATGCTTTAATATATCTCCAAGTTCCTCGTCTTCTGGTTTATCAATATCTTCACGTCTCTGATTTCTTTGTTCCGATATAATTCAATCTCTGAAAAATACTAAAACTTCCAAAGCATTGTTTCCTAATGAATGACGGGTATCTCCTAGTTGTTTTCTTGCTTGACTAAATGCACTTTCTGATGCAACAGTTGAAATTGGCACATTCAACACGTCCCGAGCAATAGCGAAAAGAACAAGAAATTGCTTTTCATTCTCATGCCACCATCCCAACGGTGAAAATTCTTTTGTGCGAGGCTCTGTTTGCTTTTGCAAGTAGAATTGAAGTTCATCAATGTTCCTGCTACTGGTTCGAGTGGAAGGAAATGTAGACCAAATATTATAACCATCAAGGCCTTCATCTTCATCCATAGTAGCAGATGCAGTAGAAGTGGTACAATGCATAGTGAGATTAACATTTCCTACATTAATTGCATCATCATCAACTATATTTGCATAATATATATAATTATTGTAAATAATCATTTAGCTTGTTCATACAACAATATATATATATATATATCTAGGATTTCAGTTGGTCTAATCTCCATATAAGTATATAAATCATTGATTAATTGGTGACTATCAGACATCTTAGTAGAAGGATTTAAAACAACACCAATTAAGTAAATTAGAGGAATTGGAAAGAAATATGTTTTGAATTTTGCTTGCATTTTTTCTACAGCATCCTTATATTTTTCTTTCTTCTTAAATTCAGAGAGTAGAAAAGGAATTAAAGTTATATTCACTAAAGTCATAGTAACAGTAGGGTAATATGCTCCAAAAAACTCAATAGTAGCTATATAAAATTTATCTAAAAATGAAACAACATCATTAATGTCCTCCCAAGTATTAGTTGTTAACATACGATTTGGATCGGTATAATGCACATTAGCAACTTCAGTTTTTGGCAATCTATATTTGTAGTAACATTTTAAAAATAATTATAGATAATTCCATTTAGTAACAATTTCGTCTGGCATGAATCTGGGGTTAAGGTTATGACCGACACACTTAATCTTAAATTCCATAATTCTAGATTGTCTATTATTTTCTTGAATAACACCAATTGCTCTTCTAACATGAGTAATCTCAGTTGAAAATAAATCACGCCCACTTTTAACAATTAAATTATAAACATGACATGCACACCTAACATGAAAAATTTCATCAAATGGTGGTTGCAAATGCTTTCTTAATGTTGCAACAACGACATTATTGTTAGAAGCATTATCAAAAAACATACACAATGTTGATACCCAATTTTGCCCTCGTATTTTTTAAAATACATATATACTTTCAAAATAGCATATTTGCATCATTACTTAGTTTACAAACCAATACAAGCATTTTTCTATGATTTTTCATAATTTATATGGCTTTAAATTAATTTTATTATATTTAAATTATATATAAATATCTAGTAGTTATCCTTTTAAATTATTTTATGATGACTTAGTTACCTAAAATAATTATTTTGAACCTATAATATATGTTTCGAATATTTTATTCCATTTCATATAATTACATTAGCAATTTTAAAGCTATTTGTCTAATTTTACAATAATGGCCTATATTCATACAATTGTTCTTTATTTTATATTATTTATGTCAAAATAGCATATTTATATTTTTATAATATAAATTTATTATTTTAAATATTTCAGTGCATAAATAATATTTTCATTCATTTGTTAAGCATTTTCTATAAATTATTTTGATAAAATTTGGGGTATTTAAATAATAGCCTAATATCTTACATATTTTCAAACCCAATTACCCCAAGCCCAACACTAGCAACCCACTACCCATACCCGTCCAAATAACCTGCCCCATGCCCCTTACTATCCTAGACATTGATCTCAAATGATCAACGACCCACAATAACCTAACCCTTTTTAATTACCCCCTCCACACAAAAACCCTACCCTATTTTCCCCTTTGCCTTCCGCCTCAAGAACCTATCACCTCTATTCTTCTCTGATAAACCCTAGCCGCCATAACCCCTAACCCTCTCCGATTCCGACTCAAACATGGAATCACTCCATGGGCTACTTACCTATATTATAATATTCTATCATTAACGCATGTTTTTGGCATCACTTAATTCTTGCCCTATTTTTGGCAAGAACTACTTCTCAAGAACGGGCCGATTCACTTTGATTCTATGAAGATCTAGACGATCTTCCATCTCTATACATGTTTTTGAACGGTCCTTGTATTTTTGGTTCGATTCAAGGTGTCAGTGTCAACTAGGGTTTGAGATTTTCCCTTATTCTTTAGTGATTTCTGGTTGATAATCTTCCCTTTCTTGTGTTTGACTAATATTTTCCTTATTTTTGTTTAACCCACCGTGTTTCCCTTGTTTTTACTTTATTTCGCCCTAAATCTGACTCTAATTGATCTTTGTATGATATTTTCCTTATTCTCTGTTGTATCCCCTTATTTTAAGTGTTAATTGCATGATTGTGTTCTCTCATTCTCTGTTAATTTACTGAACTCTCTTGTTTTATGTATTATTTTCCCTAAAATAAATCGATTCTAATTGATTATGTGTTTATTATTTACCATATTTCCTGTTTTATGTACGAAATATGCTACTATATAAACCCCTCAAAGAGGCATTGGGAAATCCGGACTTGGTTCTCACTACTCCTTTCTCTTACTCACTCATTGGCACACTCAAATGCTCTGTAAATTGTTAAATAACTTCCTACGGTGCAAGCAACGCTCAGAGCCCATTCTTGAGGCTCTTGTGAACTCTGAAGCATCGGGGATTTGGGGTTTTTTCTACTACACTTTGCACTCTTTTAATTCTGCTACTGGTTAGTGTTTAAACCTTCATAATGTTTAATTTCCTTCCTTCTTTCTGCAAATGTATCTGAACTTTGGTTCAATCGTGATGGTGTTCATCTTTGATATCATTATGTGTTCATTGATGCATGTTCATGTCATGCTTCATCATAATCTGCACCCTGTGATCTTTTATCTCCTAGGATTAGTTTTATACCCATGTAGCATATTAACATGTTAATTTGGATTTCAGTATTGTGGTAGTATGATGTTTTGCATGGTATGCTTAGATAATGCCATAGCCCTATGAGAACCCCTTTACTTGAATGAACTTTCAATAAATACTGTGTATATTGGAGTGTTTTAAGACATGTTCAAACTCGTTTCATGTTGTCCTAGATTTCCAACTCTATTTTCTAAGACTCTTGTGATAACATGTCTCCTAGTATGTCTTGGTCTATATGCTATTCTCTCCTTTCTGTGGTTATCAACATGTGTATCCCTCTATTGTGTTCAAGTCTTGATTAATACGGCACTAGGTTAGACTAATTTCGAATTAGACCCTCAGATGTCCCACTAGTGCAACCTATGTATGCTTGCAAACCCGTCTCTTCTCCTAGTTCCTATGATGTTTGTTTATGTGATACTTTGCTATGTGCACCTTGCTGAACCTACTGGCTTGCTTAACTATTTGTGTTGTATGTTTAGTTTAGTGATCTCTATCTACCCTCCTTACTTGTTATTTTGACATTCTAAATTCCTATTCTTAGTCGGCTGAAAGCCAAGGCTATCTAAGCTCTATTGTTGGCCTCCCTAGTGTGAGCACTGCTCGGGATCCAATTGAGGCCCTTGTGAACTATGACACACTAGGGTTAGGCTCTATTCATTCTTCAACTTCTAAAAAACTGTCCCTAATACCCCACCTCCCTATCATGTATTGTGTTAATTCCAAGTGATGCAATATTTGGTGTTGTGGCTCACTAAAGGGGTCTGAACTTCCTTATGGACATGTGATCGTGTGGTATGCTAGGCCGTAAATGTTGAAGGCCCAGCGAGGCTGGGTGTTTAGTTGTTTATTTGGGCCTGCTATAGGCCTGTCTATTGCCATGTAATACTACTATTTTACTTATTAATCTGGGCATGTAATAATACTTTGTATAAACAATTGGGGTGTTAGTAAAAAAAGGAATGGGTAGAATTCTATATTTGCACGCCATGGGTAGATAACATGCCTATAGGACTTGACAATGTGTTTGCCATATGTGTTGTTCGATTACATGATCCCTATAGAGATCATGATATTAGCAAAAGCACACACACATCCTACTTGTTTACTATTTCGTGGTTATAGACAGCATATCCATATGTAATGAGCACTTTACATGACTACTCATTTATTCACTAGGAATCATGCCTATAGGATGTATAATATCTACTTTGTCAACTTAGAAACTATGCCTCTAGGAAATCACACACTTCACTTAACTTGCCTAATACCTGCACATTATTCAAAAGCATGATCGTTTGACTAAATATTTTACCCGCTCTTATGTCTACTTCTGTCCGATTATTAGATATTATGCCTATAGGTAATGAACGCCAATAACAACCCTTTCAATATGCACCACGCTCAATAGATATCATGCCTATAGGATTTTAATTACTTAAATTCGCTATTGCATCATACTGTCCATCTAGAAAGCATGCCTATAAGAGCTAAATATGTATAAAATTAGCTCAAACTGTCAACCAGCATGCCTATAGGAGCTAAATATATGAGAATTAGTCCAATCGCCAGTTTCTAGAAATCATGCCTATATGACATCACTACTCGCTCTTCAAACGCCGTTATTAAGAAGCATAAGCAATTTTGAGCATTTCCAATAAGTTTTATTGTCCCAAATGAGGAGTCACCTAGACATCATTCCTATAGGTTTTAATCTCTTATACCTGCAATCGGTAGGCAAATATGTAGGCTTTAGAAAATATAGGCTTTGCACATAAAACTGTCCGCTTATAAAATCCAGAAACACATAGAGATCTTGCCTATAGGGTTCTGCAACCTTAACTTATTAAAATCTACAACTGTAAATGTTAGTTTGCGTGCATTTGTTGTCTACGTGAAGAGGCCAACTTGAGCCCTTATGTGTCTATACGTGAAAGTCCAAATTTTTTTGTATATCGTCTAGTTTTATCATTTTTGAGCAACCTAAGTTAAAGTCTAGCACCACCTAGAGATAGATATCCAAATGCCTCCTGGACCATAGGCATGGGACGGGTAGTGCACGCATAGGGTATGATTTAGAGTCAATTAGTGCGCTTTAGGTAAACAACTTAAAGATAGTAATCGGGTAGAAGGATATAATAGTCTGTGCTCGCTGAATAATACGAGTAACACTTCACTTCGAGGGATTTACGAAGTATTATTTATGTTGCACGGGGTGGCCCTTTAGGCTTAAAAACTTAGGACCCCCCTCTCCCATGTAACGACCCAGTCGGTCTTTTTAAGAATTTGTGCCCCGATCCCCTATTTAACGCTTCTCCCATGTCTATTTATGTTATCGGAAGAGCGTTGAGTGTTGAAATCCGGGGTGATTTTGGACTCATAGTCCATAAATGTGGAATTTAGCTTTAGAAATCTGGTTGTATCTAGAGATTTGTGAAGACGGATCCGGAATGAAATTCCGTCGAATCCGTTAGCTCCGTTGGGTTATTTCGGGGTTAGGGGTGTGCTCGAAATGTGTTTTTGAGGTCAGTTGTGGATTTAGGCTTGAATTGGCGAAAGTTAGAATTTCGGCGATTTCGGCCGGTAGGTGAGATTTGGATATCGGACTTGGAACGGACTTCCGAAAGCGACAACAGGTCCATAATTTCGTTTATGAACTGTGTGCAAAATTTGAGGTCATTCGGATGAGTTTAGACGTGTTTCGGCGTCGGATATGAATTCTAGAAATTTCCTAAGTTCATAGGCTTGAATCTATGCATATCTGATGATTTTGATGTTATGAGATATGTTTTTAAGGCTCGACCAAGTTTGAATGAGGTATTACGGTTGGTTGGCAGGTTTGGTTGAGGTCGCGGGGGCCTTAGGTGTCTTTAGGGTGCCCAAACGGATTTGGCCTAAGCCTTTGCTGGTTTTATAGCAGCAGTTGAATGTTCTCTGCGATCGCGTGAATAAGTCTGTGATTTCGTGGTGTTAGGTTGAGGTGGTCAGAGATTGTGCTTCGCGATCGCAAAAGTCCAGCCGCGATCGCATTATTCTGGTCAGTTAGTCTCCGCGGCTGCACGCCGAGGATCGCGATCGCATAAGGTATCCTAAGGCTGTGAGAGGTGCAGTGTTTGCTCTATGCGGTCATGTGGCCTCCACCGCAATCGCACTATTGTAGGGTAAGAAGGTCAGCGATTGCAGACCTTTAATCGCGATCACGATGAAGGAATTTCAAGCGCGTGTTTCATTACTCTCCGCGATCGCGACTCATTGTACGCGATCGCATAAGGCAAATGCCTGGGCAGAATATTAAAACCCCAAATCCGAGGGTTTATGCTATTTTCCATATTTTCGAACTTGAGAGCTCGGGAAGGGTGATTTTTGAAGACTTTTGCACCTGGGTAACTTGGGTAAGTGATTTCTATCCATTATAGATCAATTTCCATGATTCCAATCTTAAATGCAACCTTTAATTT
Source organism: Nicotiana paniculata (assembly GCA_005239505.1). Taxonomy (NCBI): domain Eukaryota; kingdom Viridiplantae; phylum Streptophyta; class Magnoliopsida; order Solanales; family Solanaceae; genus Nicotiana; species Nicotiana paniculata. The sequence goes on along the minus strand of ML322387.1, from coordinate 14,930 downwards.
CAAAATTATGGGAAAAATGGGATGAACTTCATATACCGAATTATTGAGTTTTGATTGGGTATTTGACCTCCGATTTGAGAGATTCTTATATGGTTAGACTCGTGTGTGAATGGGAGTCCGGAAAATATAAATTTTCCGAGATGTGGGCCCAGGGGACTTTTTGGGCGAATTTCCTAGATTCGCGTATTAGCTTATAAATAATTAGCTATTTTGTTCCATTGAAGTGATATTTACACCATGCAATCGATTTGAATAGATTTGGGCCACCCGGAGTCCGATACTCGTGGCAAGAGCTTGGTATTGAGTTGATTAGCGTAGTCCAGGTAAGTGGCTTGCCTAATTCTGTGTTGGGGACATTCCCTTAGGCATTTTATACTGATTTTTGTTATGTGGACGCTGTGTACGCGAGGTGACGAGTGCGTATACGGGTCATTGTTGCTAAAATCCTATTTTACTCCAATGAAATGGCTCATTTTCATTCATATATTAATGTTTCCTATCTTAATTGAGTAGATAGCCTAAGAGTAAGCATGCCTACATGTTCTGACTTGAATTCCTCTTATATGTTGCTAGTCACCTCATACTTAGGTAGTTTTCCTCTATCCTTACCTGTTGTTTTCCTGGATTTCTTACTTAAGCCATAATTGACATACTTCTGCTTTGCATATTTAAATTGGGACTACGGACCGAGATCCCGGAGCTTTCCCCCAGTACTGCATTCATATTTAAATTGGGACTACGGACCGAGATCCGGGAGCTTTCCCCCTGTACTGAGATGCATATTTAAATTGGGACTACAGACAGAGATCCGGGAGCTTTTCCCCTATACTGCATAACATATTTAAATTGGGACTACGGACCGAGATCCGGGAGCTTTCCCCCTGTACTGAGATGCATATTTAAATTGGGACTACAGACAGAGATCCGGGAGCTTTTCCCCTATACTGCATAACATATTTAAATTGGGACTACGGACTGAGATCCGGGAGCTTTCCCCGTGTACTGCATTGCACATTTACTGTTGAGATATATGATGTGCTAAGCCGAGGGCTCTCTTTATGTTATTAAATCCTTTCGTTTTCGTTAATCCTGTTTATCATTGTTTGTCTATTTTTCACTGTTCTAAAAATTGTATATTGACTTGTTTTTACAAACTCAGTAGGGCATCAACCTGACCTCGTCACTACTTGACTGGGGTTAGGCTTGGCACTTACGGAGTACTGAATGTGGAGTACTCACGCCCTTTCCTGCGCATGTTATACCCATGTGCAGATCCAGGTACCAGCACCCAATATCGTGGCTAGGAGTCGTCTAGCAGCAGCTTGGAGACCGCGAGGTAATTCTGCCGCGTCCGCAGAATCCCACGATTCCCCTTCTACTCTAGTATAGGCATAGAAGTCTTGTATATCTTCTCCACTATTTCATTGTATAGAGCTACATTTAGTACAAAGCTTGTGACTATGGTGACATTCGCGGTTTTGGGAAGTAAAAATGTATATGCTGAGTAACTATGTTATATCTACTTGAGATCTTTTCTATCTTTATTTTTATTGATTCTGTCATTTCCGCAAATTTTAGGCTTACCTAGTCATAGAGACTAGGTGCCGTCACGATACCTTTCGGAGGGTAAATTGGGTCGTGACAAGTTGGTATCAGAGCGTCTAGGTTCATAAGAGTCACAAGTCAGTTTATTAGAGTCCCGCGGATCGGTGCGGAGACGTCCATATCTATCTTCGAGAGGCTATGTAACTGTTAAGAACAATCAAATCCTTTAGAATTCCTTATCGTGCTAGTTACTGTCATCAAATTCTTAAACTCTATTCTATTCTTGCTTGCAGTTGGTTCGTACCCGTACCGGACGTACTGATGACCAGGCACCCGAGCCCCCAGTCAGAGCCACCAGAGGCACGGGACGAGCAGGCGGTGCAGCCCGAGCACCGGCTAGAGCAGAGGCAGAGGAGCCCCCAACAACTACAGTTGGAGGGGCATCAAGAGGTCCCTACTGTTACTCCGGACCTCCAAGAGACATTGGCCCAGTTCTTGAGTGCCTTCAGTACTCTGTCTTAGGCGGGTCTACTCTCGATATCTCCAGCTACATCTCAGGCCGGAGGAGGGACACAGACTCCCGCGACCTATACTCCTGAGCAAAGATTTCATATTGGGCAGGTCCTAGAGTATATTCCTATACCCCCAGCAGCTCCAGCTCAGCATGAGACTAGGATAGTTGTTCCTGAGGCAGAGCAGCTCTGACTTGAGAGGTACAAGAAGTACCACCCACCTGAGTTCAGCGGACTAGCTTCAGATGACACCCTGGGTTTTATTGAGGGGTTTCATCGCATTCTCCGCACTATGGATATTGTAGAGACGAGTGGGGTTTCTTTCACTGCTTTCCAATTGAAGGGAGATACTTATCAGTAGTGGCGTGCTTTTGAGCTTAGTAGGCCGGACGAGGCAACTTCACTTACTTGGGATAAGTTTTTCGAGATATTCTTACTTGAGTTTGTCCCTCAGAGCTTCAGGGATGCTTGGCGTGTGGAGTTTGAGCAGCTACGCCAGGGTGCCATGACTGTGTCAGAGTATGCAGTCCGTTTCAGCGATTGGCTCGCCATGCACCAGCTTTGGTTGTCACTGTTAAGAGAAAGGGTTCGACGCTTTATTGAGGGGCTCCACCCTAGTATTCGGACCATCATGGCTAGAGAGTTGGAGACCGATATTACTTACCAGCAGTGAGTATTGCCCGGAGGATTGAGACTATGTTAGCTCGGGACAGGGAGGAGAGAGAGGCGAAGAGGTCTCGAGAGACTGGTCATTTTAAAGGAACCCGTGCACCAACAACACGCTATGGTAGGAGTTTTGTGAGTCACCCTGTTAATTCATCTCTCCCAGCAGCCAGCGGTATTCCAGCTCCTCCTAGACCTCAGGAGCCTTATTATACACCACCAGTATCTCAGGTGCCTCCTGTTCGAGGTGCTATCACTGGTCAGCCCAGCAGGCCAGTTTAGAGTCAGCAGCCGCCGCCACATCCTCCGAGGGGTTGCTTCGAGTGTGGAGACCCTCATCATAGAATCAGATATTTCCCTAGAGTGAGGAGGGTTACACCACCTCATAATTTTCAGGGTGCACCCCCTCAGATTTATCAGGCTCCATGCCTCCCACCAGGTCCTCCAGCTATTCTTCCAGCCCCAGTTGCTACCCCACCACCTCAGGAAGATCGAGGTGGAGGTCAGAGAGGACGAGGTCGCCCTAGAGGGGGAGGCCAGGCCAGGTACTATGCACTTCCGGCCCGGTCCGAGGCCATTGCTTCAGATTCATTCATTACAGGTATTGTTCCCGTTTGTCATAGGGATGCATCGGTATTATTTGACCCAGGATCTACATATTCATATGTGTCTTCCTATTTTGCTTCACATCTAGGGATAGCCCGGGACTCTTTGAGTTCCTCTGTTTATGTTTCCACACCGATGGGAGATTCTCTTGTTGTGGACCGTGTATATATGTCATGTTTGATTACTATTAGTGGTTTTGAGACCAGAGCTGATTTGATGCTACTCAGTATGGTAGATTTTGATGTTATATTGGGTATGGACTGGCTGTCTCCCTATTATGCTATTCTTGACTGTCATGCCAAGACCGTGACGCTGGCTATGCCAGGATTTCTGACGTTAGAGTGGAGAGGTTCCTTGGAGTATACTCCCCGCCGAGTCATTTCTTTTCTTAAGGCTCAGCGGATGGTTGGAAAGAGGTGTGATGCATATTTGGCTTATGTGAGAGATGTTGGTACTGAGACCCTTACAGTTGAGTTAGTTCCAGTTTTCAGGGACTATTCTGATGTATTTCCAGCTGATCTTCGGGGTATGCCACACGATAGAGACATTGATTTCGGCATTGACTTGTTGCCGGGCACTCAGCCCATTTCCATTCCTCCTTATCGCATGGCTCCTCCTGAGTTGAAGGATTTGAAGGAGCAGTTACAGGAGTTGCTTGAGAAGGGATTCATCAGGTCCAATGTATCACCTTGGGGCGCTCCGGTATTATTTGGAATAAAAAGGATGGCTCGATGCGTATGTGTATTGACTAACGGCAACTGAATAAGGTGGCAGTGAAGAACAGGTACCCATTGCCTCGCATTGATGATCTATTTGACCAGTTACAGGGTGCTAGGGTGTTCTCTAAGATTGATCTACTCTGGTTATCATCAGTTGAAGATTCGGGAACCAGATATCCCGAAGACTGCCTTCAGGACCAGATATGGCCACTATGAGTTCCTTGTTATGTCATTCGGGCTGACCAACGCCCCAGCAACCTTCATGCACCTGATGCACAACATATTTCGGCCTTATCTTGATACTTTTGTCATTGTGTTCATTGATGACATTTTGGTATATTCTAGGTCCTAGGAGGATCATGAGCAGCACTTGAGGACCGTGCTTCAGACATTGAGGGAGAAAAAGTTGTATGCCAAGTTTTATAAGTGTGAATTTTGCCTTGATTCTGTGGCATTCCTAGGCCACGTGGTGTCTTCGTATGGGATCAAAGTAGATCCGAAGAAGGTGGAGGCAGTTCAGAATTGGCCCAGACCGTCCTCCGCTACTGAGATCTGCAGTTTCCTCGGTTTGGCTGGGTATTATCGCCGTTTTGTGGAGGGATTTTCACCCATTTTAGCGACTATGACTAGACTTACCCAGAAGGGTGCATCTTTTATATGGACTGAGGAGTGTGAGGAGAGCTTTCAGAAGATCAAGACAGCCCTGACTACAGCCCCTGTGTTAGTTTTGCCTACCGGTTCCGGATCCTATACAATTTATTGTGATGCTTCGAGGATTGGCTTGGGAGCGGTGTTTATGCAGGACGGTAGGGTGATTGCCTATGCATCGAGGCAGTTGAAGGTCCACGAGAAAAACTACCCTGTTCATGATCTCAAGTTCGCAGCGATTGTTCACGCCCTGAAGATATGGCGTCATTATTTATATGGTGTTCCCTGTGAGATATTCACGGATCACCGGAGTTTGAAACATATATTCAGGCAGAAGGATCTAAATTTGTGCCAGCGCATGTGGTTGGAGTTGCTAAAGGACTATGACATCACTATATTATACCACCCGAGGAAGGCCAATGTGGTGGCCGACGCCTTGAGTCACCGGGCGGAGAGTTTGGGGAGTTTGGAATACCTTCATGCAGCTCAGAGGCCTCTAGCCTTATATGTTCAGTCCTTAGCCAGTCAGTTCATGAGATTGGATCTTTCTGAACCTTGCCCGGTATTAGCTTGTGTGGTTGTTCGATCTTTTCTTCATGACTGTATCAGAGAGCGCCAGTATGATGATCCCCACATTTTAGTTCATCAGGATAGAGTTCGGCGGGGTGATGCCAGATATGTGACTATAGGAGATGATGGGGTGATGAGTATGCATGCTGTATATCTGTGCCCAACGTAGATGGGCTTCGGGAGTTGATTCTTGAGGAGGCCCATAGTTCGCGGTATTCCATCCATCCGAGTATCGTGATGATGTACCTTGATCTGAGACAACAATATTGGTAGCGAAGGATGAAGAAGGATATAACAGAGTTTGTAGCCAAGTGTCTCAACTATCAGCAGGTCAAATGTGAGCATCAGGGACCGGGAGGGTTACTTCAGCAGATCGAGCTTCCAGAGTGTAAGTGGGAGCGGATGACCATGGACTTTGTGGTTGGACTTCATCGGACTTTGAGGAAGCATGATGCTATTTGGGTGATTGTGGATCGGCTGACCAAATCATCACATTTCCTTCCGGCTTGACTACATATTCATCAGAGAGGTTGGCTGAGATTTATATCAGAGAGATTGTTCGCCTCCACGGTATTCCAGTATCTATCATTTCAGACAGAGGTACACAGTTCACTTCACGGTTCTGGAGAGCCGTTCAGCAAGAGTTAGGCACCAGGGTAGAGTTGAGCATAGCTTTTCACCCTCAAACGGATGGAAAGTCCGAGCGCATGATTCAGATTCTCGAGGATATGCTCTGTGCCTGTGTGATGGGTTTTGGAGGGTCATGGGATCGATACTTGCCTCTTGCAGAGTTTGCTTACAACAACAGTTACCAGTCCATCATTTAGATGGCGCCGTATGAGGCTTTGTATGGTAGGCGGTGCAGGTCTCCCGTGGGATAGTTTGAGTCGGGCGAGGTCTGATTGTTGGGTACAAACTTGGTTCAGGATGCCCTGGACAAGGTGAAGGTGATTCATGAGAGACTTCGCATAGCTCAGTCTAGGAAGAAGAGTTATGCGGATCTGAAGGTTCGTGACTTGGCATTTATGGCTGGTGATCGGGTTTTGCTCTGGGTATCGCCTATGAAGGGCGTCATGAGGTTCGAGAAGAAAGGCAAGCTGAGTCCGAGATTTATTGGCCCTTTTGAGGTGTTGCGATATGTTGGGTAGGTCTCTTATGAGCTAGCCCTGCTTCCCAGCCTAGCAAGGGTGCATCCGGTGTTCCACATCTCCATGCTCCGGAAGTATCACGGTGACCCAACTCATGTCTTGTACTTCAGCTCAGCCCAATTGGACAAGGATCTATCATATGTTGAGGAGCCTGTGGCTATATTGGACAGGCAGGTCAGGAAGCTCAGGTCAAAGGATATTGCGTCGGTAAAGGTTCAGTGGAGGGGTCAGCCAGTCGAGGAGGCGACTTGGGAGACCGAGCAGGATATGCGGAGTCAGTATCCTCATCTTTTCCCAACCCCAGGTTCTATGCTCATTCGAGGACGAACGATTTTCTTAAGAGGGGGAGGATGTAACGACCCGGTCGGTCGTTTTAAGAATTTGCGCCCCGATCCCCTATTTACCTCTTCTCCCATGTCTATTTATGTTATTGGAACTTGTCAGAGTGTTGAAATCCGAGGTGATTTGGACTCATAGTCCATAAATTTAGAAATCTGGCCGTAGCTAGAGTTGTGTGAAGACGGATCCAGAATAGAATTTCGTCGACTCTGTTAGCTCCGTTGGGTGATTTCGGGGTTAGGGGTGTGCTCGTAATGTGTTTTCGAGGTCGGTTGTGGATTTAGGCTTGAATTGGCGAAAGTTAGAATTTCGGCGATTTCGGCCGATAGGTGAGATTTGGATATCGGACTCGGAACGGACTTCCGAAAGGGACATCAGGTACGTAATGTCTTTTATGACCTGTGTGCAAAATTTGAGGTCATTCGGATGAGTTTAAACGTGTTTCGGCGTCGGATGTGAATTCTAGAAATTTCCTAAGTTCTTAGGCGTTAATCTATGCATAATTGATGATTTTGATGTTATGAGATGTGTTTTTAAGGCTCGACCAAGTTTGAATGAGTTATTAGGGTTTGTTGGTAGGTTTGGTTGAGGTTCCGAGGGCCTCGGGTGTCTTTCGGGTGCCCAAACGGGCATGTTTTTGGCCTAAGCCTTTGCTGGTGTTACAGCAGCAGTTAAGTGTTCTCTACGATCGCGTGAATAAGTCCACGATCGCGTGGTGTTAGGTTGAGGTGGTCAGAGGTTGTGCTTGCGATCACACAAGTCCAGTCGCGATCGCATTGTTCTGGTCAGTTAGTCTCCTCGGTCGCACGCTCAGGATCATGATTGCGTAAGGTATCCTAAGGCTGAGGGAGGTGCAGTGTTTGCTCTATGCAGTCACGTGACCTCCACCGCGATCGCACTGTTGTAGGGTCAGAAGGTCCACGATCGCAGACCTTTAATCGCGATCGCGATGAAGGAATTTCAGGCGCGTGTTTCATTGCTCTCCGCGATCGCGACTCATTGTACGCGATCGCATAAGGCAAATGCCTGGGCAGAATATTAAAACCCCAAATCCGAGGGTTTATGCTATTTTCCATATTTTCGAACTTGAAAGCTCGGGAAGGGCGATTTTTGAAGACTTTTGCACCTAGGTAACTTGGGTAAGTGATTTCTATCCATTATAGATCAATTTTCATGATTCATATCTTAAATCCAGCCTTTAATTTCGAAAATTATGGGGAAAATGGGATGAACTTCATAGACCGAATTATTGAGTTTTGATTGGGTATTTGACCTCCAATTTGAGTTATTCTTCTATGGTTAGACTCGTGAGTGAATGGGCTTCCGGAAAATATAAATTTTACCCGATTTCGAAATGTGGGCCCGGGGGACTTTTTGGGTGAATTTTCTAAATTCGCGTATTAGCTTATAAATAATTAGCTATTTTGTTCCCTTGAAGTGATATTTACACCATGCAATATATTTGAATATATTTGGTCCACCCGGAGTCCGATACTCGTGGAAAGAGCTTGGTATTGAGTTAATTAGCGCAGTCCAGGTAAGTGGCTTGCCTAATTCTGTGTTGGGGACTTTCCCTTAGGCATTTTGCACTGATTTTTGTTATGTGGACGCAGTGTGCGCGAGGTGACGAGTGCGTATAAGGGTAATTGTTGCTAAAATCCTATTTTACTCCCATGAAATGGCTCATTTTCATTCATATATTACTGTTTCCTATCTTAATTGATAGATAGCCTAAGAGTAAGCATGCCTACATGTTTTGACTTGAATTCCTCTTATTTGCTTCTAGTCACCTCATGCCTAGGTAGTTTTACTCTATCCTTACCTATTGTTTTCCTGGATTGCTTACTTAAGCCATAATTGACATACTTCTGCTTTGCATATTTAAATTGGGACTACAGACCGAGATCCGGGAGCTTTCCCCTTGTATTGCATTCATATTTAAATTGGGACTACAGACCGAGATCCGGGAGCTTTCCCCCTGTACTGAGATGGATATTTAAATTGGGACTACGGACAGAGATCTGGGAGCTTTCCCCCTGTACTGCATAGCATATTTAAATTGAGACTACGGACTGATATCCGAGAGCTTTCCCCGTGTATTGCATTGCACATTTACTGTTGAGATATATACTGTGTTGAGCCGAGGGCTCTCTTTATGTTATTAAATCCTTTCGTTTTCTTTAATCCTGTTTATCATTGATTGTCTATTTTTCACTGTTCTAAAAATTGTATATTGACTTGTTTTTACAAACTTAGTAGGGCCTCAACCTGACCTCGTCATTACTTGATTAGGGTTAGGCTTGGCACTTATGGAGTACCGAATGTGGAGTACTCACGCCCTTTCCTGCGCATGTTTTCCCCATGTGCAGATCCAGGTACCAGCACCCAGTATCGTGGCTAGGAGTCGTCTAGCAGCAGCCAGGAGACCGCGAGGTAATTCTGCTGCGTACGCAGAATCCCACGAGTCCCCTTCTACTCTAGTATAGGCATAGAAGACTTGTATATCTGCTCCACTGTTTCATTTTATAGAGCTACATTTAGTACAGAGCTTGTGACTATGGTGACATTCCGGGTTTTGGGAAGTAAAAATGTATATGCTGAGCACCTACTTTATATCTACTTGAGATCTTTTATGTCTTTATTTTTATTGATTCTGTCATTTCCGCAAATTTTAGGCTTACCTAGTCATAGATACTAGGTTCCGTCATGATACCTTTCAGAGGGTAAATTGGGTCGTGACATCCCCCCCACCCCCCGCGCGCCTTGATTTTAAATTCAATCATTCTATTTTATTTGCACAATTTTGTCTCTTCTCTTTGCTTAGACTAATTCATATAATTCTAGTTCGGCCGGAACCCACCGTTGTGGACCTCGAGGAGTGCCTAACATATTCTCCTCGAGGTAATTTGAGCCCTTACCCAATCTTTAGTGACGCAATTGGTTAATCCAGAGTTATTTGCAAATAGGTGCCCTAACGCACCTTAATTCGTTAGGTGGCGACTCTCTTTTTTAACACCCTTCCTTAAAAGAGTTGTCACGTATCGAAACATGATTTCGCAAGAAAAAGGGACGCGGCACACAATACTTATTTATTAAGATTATAAAATTCAACAACTTCGCAAATAGTAGTACTTATAAAAATAGCAGTATGACTTTGATCTTCATTATATTTAAAAGAGATAATACATTTTTGCATACAATAATTATTATCTATCCAATGACATGTAATTGTCAAATAATTATTTCTATTAATAGCGTGACCAATATCAGAAGTTAGAGAAACTCTACAAGGAAGGTGGTCAAACAAATAACATATGTATGTCTGATATTGTCCATGAAGTCTAAAAATATCAGATCTACAAGTACTTCAGGGATACCTTCAAATAAAGGATTATAAATCCTTTGAATATACATAATAAGATATGATGTTTCGAAAACATGTGTAAAGTCATTTAAATTACTACAAGATGTTGAAGTATTACCTCTTTTTCTATTACCCCGATTACCCCGATTAGCAACCTTATTACAAACTCTATTTGTGGCATTAAACATATTGTGAGAATTTAACTACTAACAAAAATTAAATATGCAAATAAAATAGTAAATAATAGAAAACGTTGGAGGGAGTGCACCGAATTTCACAATAAATTGAACACTTGATGATTTTCGCAACTTCAATGTTACCACGAAGAAACGTCAATTGTTCAAAGTTCAAACTTCGAATAATAAATAATACGATAAATTAAATTCCAAAAAAAAATGAGAGCCAAATAGTCGATTGCAATTTAGGTGAAGAATGAAAGAATGACCATTGAGAATTTAGTTTGAGAAATGAGAGACGTGTGAATAAATGAAGGGGGGGTATTTATAATTTTTTAAAGGGCTAAATTAGTAATTATTAAAAGTATTATTTATTAAAAAAAATTACCCAAAAAGGGCTATTCTTGCAAAATATCTGTTGGGCAACAATCAAATTGGAAGTTGACCGTTGTCAATAGTCAAATGAAATAAAAAAAAAATCAGAAAATAGTCGTTGAACCAGACCGGGCCGGTCCAGTTAAATAGTTCAATAGTGATTTTCCTTGACCATATTTGACCAGTCCGGTTAACCGATATTAAAAAAGTAAACGTCCCAACACCCCAAACCCAGCCTACCAATCCCCCTATCATCGGTCCGGGTTACTACCGGTTTTGGGCCGGGCCGGAACCGGATCAACCCGGCCCGTTAAACACCCATATGGCATACTTGGGGACGTACCATCGAATAAAATACAGATAATATCTTGATAGCCTCAGGTCTTAATTGCAATATTTTTTTAATCAAATAAAGAAAAGTGGCGGAGGTTCAACATCTGATATGATGGTTCAGCACCGGGAAAGTTGAGCCAAAACTGGCGGTTAGCCTTATCGTACATTTTCACCACCAAACATTTGCCTCCCCGATTGCGGAGGTTCAGCATCGTCCCTATGTAAAAGTTGGGGGTGAATAAGTGCATCAAGTGTCGAAGTGTGATCATGACCCCGGCCAACTAGGCGAACTTAGTGAGCATCTTGATGAGTTTGTAAACATAAGGCACGAGTTGAGCCGGGAAAACACCGTAGAAGCGACATAACTCCTCCACCGGAGGGAGGAGAGGGAAAGTGTAGCTGACATGAATGGGGTAGGTGTGAGCATGTGATTTTTTACTCGCCGTATCGTCCTATAAAAATCTCAATAAATCAATTGATTTTATGAATTTTTGTTGATTTTTCAGTAATTAATTGTGAATTATTTGCATTTTTGCATATCCTTAATTCATCTTCTAAAATTATTAAAATTTGCATCACTATTATCAAAGAATTATGAAATTATTATTCATAATTAATTAAATAATAGACGAATGACGATTATTTAACGTAATGTAGTTTTTAATAACTAATTACTAAGAAATTAATCATTTTTATTCGATAAATCATATATTTAATTAGGAATATAAAATTGGTTGTTTTATTCTTAATTAATATGTAAATAGATGAAAAATAAGGTTTAAAATTAATTGCTACATTTTTTGGATTAAATTAGATTTGAACTTAATTAGCTTAATTAGTTTAAAGAGACAATTTCGGACCTAGGCTTGAAACTACCCAGGCCAAAACCCAATCCTTACACACTCAAATAACCCAGGCGCAAACCCCTTACCCGGCCTGCCCCAGCACCCCTCCAAACCACCTCGTTTGGGTTTTGTGAGTCAAATCCTGGCCATTGATCGAAATAGATCGGACGGCCAGGAACTCACCCCCTCTAATAAACTATATAAATGTCCAAACTAAACCTCACCCCCTCATTTGCAAAGTATCACCCCCTTTCGTCCGTTCTCTCTCTCTCTTCATTCTAACAAACCCTAGCCGCCACCCTCCGCCAGCCGGAAATCGCCTCCGGCGGTGGAGCTTCACCCAATCCAGACCCAAATCCCTACCAGACAATCACCATCCCCTCTATCACCTCCCATTGCTAGTTATCCTAAAAACCCAATCGATTTGCGTCAGTTTCAGATCTAAGAATCTGAAAACCCCAAAACTACTCCCCGACCGATTCAAAGACAATCAATGGTTCAGACCTTCATGGGTCGATTGCTCTTAACTAGAGCAATCGATTCATGATGGTTTGATTCATTTTCAAACCCCACTGGGATCCGGTAAGGTCCAACAACTTCCTTTTCCCGGCCAAACCCATCAAGGGGTATTTTCCCCACTTTTTTCCTCTTCTTCTGTTTGTTTCCTCTTTTGTGGTTACTTGTTTATCCCATTTTTACTGAAATTATGAATAGGGTTGTATAATCACCCTGTCTTAGGCTATTTTTTTTTTGTTCTATTACTACCCGTATTTGTTTAGTCATATTTCTTTGTTGATTAATTTAGGTTCTTTGAGAAATCATGTGTTTGTTCTTGTCTCGTATGTTGGACTCCACACAAAAGTTTAATTGTGTTTTCATTATGAGAGTCTTGATGAAGAAATTTAGGAATTCTTGTGGTAAATGATTGGCTGGTCTGCGATCGCATATCCATCTCTGCGGTGAGTTTTGCGATCGCATAGTGTGATGACCTTTGCAAGTGCAAAATTTTGCGATGGTTATGTGAACCACATAATGGATATGCGATCGCATAACCCGTTGCATAATTTATTCCTTTCAGCAGACAGGCATTTTGCGACAGGTTTGCGGTCCTCATAGTGGTTATGCGACCGCATAACCTGTCGCATATTTGACTTTCTTTGTAACATTTTCTTTTAATGTCTGCTATGTCTCTCACACTTCATTTCTTTACAAATATGGCTCCCAAGAAATCTATTGCTGGTAAAAAAAGGACCTCCCCCGGCCATCAACCACAACAAGACAAACGTTCATGAGAAGAACCATCCCGACCTATTGATGAACATCCCTCCCAGTCTGATGAGGAGGAGACCTTGCCCTCAGTCGACCTACAGGATGAGGCAAGAAGAAAAAGAGGAGATTATTTCCATCTCCGTTTTGAGGTCACAGGCTCTAGGAGTCTGTATAAAGAAGGGCTCACGAAACGGAAAATCCTTGAAGAGAAACAGTTGAGTCTGAACGGACTACAGGAGCAGTACCCTCACATATTGGAGAACATCAAAGATAGAAACTAGGAATACTTCACTGAGGTGCCTGATGATTTCAATGAAACAACGGTGTGAGAGTTCTATGCATCCTACAGGGCCTCCAGAATAGCTCATCACAAGCGCAACAAATTCTTCTTTGAATCGGTCATGGTTCGGGGGAAGCCGGTGCTTTGTGGCAGGGGAACGATAAATGATCTATATTCTAGAAGCTAGAGTCCAGGCACAGTTCAGTATGAGGCCAAATGGGTCAACAGAGATGGTGGGCGTGCTTGGATTGCCTAAGTGATCGCAAAGGGGACCCCCGCTTGGATTGACCATATGTATAAAATATTCAAAGAAGATATCACACAAGAGGGTAGATTCTGGCTCATCTTTGTTACCTCTCGCTTGATACCGTCCCGGAATGAGACTGACATAAGCATTGAGAAAGCTCTTCTCATTGTATGCATTATGACCGGGGTCAAGATTGATGTGGGTGACATTATCTTCTGAGAGTTAGGGGTCGGAGCCAACCAGACAGCCACGTCACTTCCATTCCCATGCTTGATCACAAACCTCTGTAAGGCTGTGGAAGTCCCTTCACTGCCACACTATGACAAGATTGGGAAAGCGCTGAAGGATATTGATATCACGCGCATCAGTGACGTGGTGCCACAGGTAGCTGCTGCTCTTCCAGAGGTTCAGATCCAAATTCCTGCTGATACAGACCTTTTTCTCCTCCGACACAGTGGAATCCACTGCCAATCCACAGCTCTCAGGCCATTATTGCCCAGTCTTCTGCCGCACTGCCAGCCCTTTCGAGGCTAGGTCTCTTAGCTCAGCATGCAAATGCGAAGGTAGACCGGCTTCTGAAGGACCTCCCACTTTGATGAGATAGGCCCTTACTCCTATACAGTCCTCAATGACAACACTCCAACAACAACATTCATCTTATGAGGATCGCCTCAAGCAGATTGAGGTACGGCTTGAGAAGGTAGAGCGGGGTGAGTTTGGAGGCCTGCCCAAGCTCCGTGACGAGGTTGACACACTGAAGACTGAGCTCCACAAAATGAAAAATCTGGAGTTCGATCTATCCTTCTTCATGCCAAAGGAAGGAGAGCAGGGAGAGGGCACGTACGTGGCTGGGTTAGACCTTGAATTTTCCACATTGATGACAGCTCCTGAGCCACAAACCGTTGGGGATTCTCTGACTCCAGCTTCCCATGCACACATTGACATCCCTTCTGGGGAAGATTCCATACACTCTACAGAGTCCGAGGCTGGGGAGACAGTCGAGGAGGAGAATGATGGGGAGTCATGGTCCGAGGAGGATGAGGGTCCTCAGGAGAAAGGCAAGCAGGTTGTTGTCCCTACAACTGCAGAAAAGGAAGAAGAAATAGCTATTCTGATGGCGATAGAGCATTTTCTAGCAGACATGGTCACCAAAGCCAAATCATCGACCATTCCGCCATCAACAGGCGAGGCTGTGAACACCCAATTTTTGCCCCGCATGGAAATTACCCCTAAAAAATAATCAAAAATAGTTTTAATAAATTTTAGGAACTTTTCTTTATTTAGTTACATT
>MDKI01121035.1:0-31547 GCA_005239505.1 Nicotiana paniculata | reverse complement strand
GCACGACATCACCCTTCGTGCTTTTACTCTCTTTCCTCATAGTATAATCAATGAATATGGTACAAAATGGTACATCGTACGGCACAGAATCACCCTTCGTGCTTTACACTCTTTCCACACAATAACAAACAATGCACGGCATCACCCTTCGTGCTTTAGCACTCTTCCTCACCCAAACAGCAATCATAAACAAGGAAAGGAAGTAAACAGAATAGATATAGGAATCCCGGCAAGGGAACAATAATTAAACAATTAAATCTCGGCAAGGGTAATCATCAATTACATAATTAAATCCCGGCAAGGGAACATCAACTGCCCAATTAAATCCCGACAAGGGTATATTTCAATAACTCTTTCTCTTTCTTTCACTTTCATTTCCATGATTTATTCTATCACTTGAGCCACTGCTCCAAAGGATGTAATGTCTCATATTTCTTCATTATTCATTTTACAATTTGAGCCAATGCTCCAAAGACGTAATATCTCATATTTCTTCATTTTTCGTTACACAATTTGAGTCAATGCTCCAACAGAGTTTACAGAATACCATTCCCTTCACATATTCTTCACAACATATAGAAATCATCAACTACGCATGGACATTACCACAAAATCAGTATATTGACAATATAAGGACTCACGATCATGCTAAACACCAATGTATAGATACTCGTCACCATGCCTATACATCGTATTTTACAATTAGCAAGTAGCAAATTATACTCAACTCCTATTCCCTCAAGCTAAGGTTAGACCGAACACTTACCTCGTGTCCAAAGTATGGAAATCAACCCTCTAAAACCGCCTTTCCTTTAGAATTCAACTCCGAAATGGTATTATCTAGGCATAATCAACTCAAGCATATCAAATAGGATTCAAAAGATTCGATTACATGGCCTAATTATCCATTTCCTAGCATTCTTTCAAATTTATCAAAATTCGACCCCGGGCCAGCTTGCTCGGATTCTCGAAACTCTCGAAGGAAACACTCACCCAAGCCTAAGGATCATAAATATACGATTTTGTTTTACTTGATTTCATGGCCAATTCACAGAAAATTCTAAGGTGATCACAAGTTCTAGGTTACTACCCATTTTCTTGAACTTTTGCACTAATTTGTGTAGTTAATTAGGCTAAGATACATGCATGAAACAAATTTATGGGTGGAATTTACTTACCTCACAAGACCTGGTCGAAAGCTCTTAAAAATGGTGGAATTCGCCTAAGTAAGAAGGTGAGAAATGAGGAAAATGGGTTTAAAACCCGTACTTAAACTCACTGCCTGAACAGTGATCGCACCTGCGATGGCTGGGACCGCACCTGCGGTCTCGCGCTTGCGAGGAGAACCTCGCGCCTACGAAATTGGGCTGGGGGGTCTGGGATCGCACCTGCGAAGGGGAGACCGCACCTGCAGTCTCGCGCCTGCGATGAAATGCTCCGCACCTGCGAAGGCTGGCCAGGCCACTGGTGCTCACACCTGCGATGTCTGGGACCGCTCTTACAGTCTCGCACCTGCGATGCTGGGCAACCGCACCTGCGGTCACACCAGAGCAGGTGCACCAGCAACTGAGTTTGCTAGTTTTTAGCCCCGTTAGGTGCCCGGAAGGAACCTGGGCCCACCTGAGCCCTAATCCAAATATACCAACGAGTCCCAAATCATAATACAGACTCGCTCGAGCCTTCGGAATACTCAAAACAATGCTAGAATTCGAAATCACACCCCCAAACCTCAAGAACCAAACTTAGGAATTTTAAGTTTTCTAACTTTGCTAACAACGTGCCGAACTGGCCTGAACATCTCAAAACGATACCAAATTTCACAGATTACTCATACAACCTCCTACGAACTTTCCCGTGTGATCAAATCGCCAAAACAACATCATACACATAGAATTAAACCTCAATATCCATGAATGCTATCAAATTTCATACAAACATCAAATTTCCCATTTTAAGTCCGAAACACGTTAAACGAAATCCGATTTCAACCAAGCATTACAGAAAGTGCTTAAACCATATATAAGACCTGTACCGGGCGTCGGAACCAAAGTACGGGCCCGATACCATTACTTTCTAATCAGATTTCATTTTCAACTTCCTTAAATATTTTCAGAAAACAATTTTGCTCAAAAATTCATTTCTGGGGCTTGGGACCTCGGAATTCGATTTCGGGCATACGCCCAAGTCCCATATTTTCCTACGGACCCTCCGGGACTGTCAAATCACTGGTCCATGTCCGTTTACCCAAAATGTTGACCGAAGTCAAATTTATTCATTTTAACATCAAATCTTAGCATTTTTCATAGAATTTCATATTTAAGCTGTCCGGCTACGCGCCCGGACTGCACATGGAAATCGAGGCAAATACAAATGAGGTTTTCAAGGCCTCAGAAGTACGGGATGGGTAATAACATAAGTGATGACCCTTTGGGTCGTCACATCCTCTTGGATTTCTTGGAGCACGTAATCAGTGTCTCCTAGTCCTAAGCATACTGCTAGGGGCCCATCGAAGGTTCTTCTGTATACAGTTCCATTCTCGTCGAGTGAAAATCGAGATGCTTTGGTCCGAAGGGCCCTTGATTATTTTGGGTCTGTGGGTAGCTTCCCACTTCCCAAATAATCGATGTACTTATTTCTCCAATACCATGTTAGGCTGGTGGAGTTGATTTCGGCATGGCCTTCTTTAATCACTAATTTTGGATAGCTGAACAACAGCCCTGGGGAGTATGTCATCTTCCTCGACGGATGATCTCAGGTTTGTGAGTGCATCGGCCTCGCTGTTTTGCTCTCGAGGTATGTGGACCAAAGTCCATTCTTTGAAGTGATGCAAAGTGACTTGAAGTTTGTCCAGGTATCGTTGCATCCTGTCCTCCCGAACCTCGAAGCTCCCATTTGCCTGATTTACTACCAGAAGGGAATCACATTTTGCTTCGATGACTTCCACTCCTAGGCCTTTGGCCAATTCGATACCTGCAATCATAGCCTCATACTCGGCTTCGTTGTTAGTCAACTTTGCAGTTTTTATAGATTGTCTAATCATGCCACTTGTAGGTGGCTTCAGAACTATGCCGAGCCCAGATCCTTTCACGTTCGAGGCACCATCGGTGAATAAGGTCCATACCCCTGATGATATGCCCGTTTTTAGTAGAAGCTCTTTTTCTACCTCGGGCATAAGAGCGGGCGTAAAGTCAGTCAAAATTTGGGACTTGATAGCCGTTCGGTGGCCCATTTGGCTAGTCGGCCTGATAATTCGGGTTTATGCAATATATTTCGAAGAGGATATGTTGTTAAAACACATATACGGTGACATTGAAAATAAGGCTTCAATTTTTGAGATGCACTCATTAATGCAAGAGCTAATTTTTCTAAGTACGGATACCTGGTTTCAGCATCTCCCAGGGTTCAACTCACATAGTAGACAGGGAATTGCGTACCTTGCTCATCTCAAACCAACACGCCACTTACCGCTACCTCGGACTGCTAAGTAGTAGTATAGAATTTCGTCCTCCTTCGGGGTGTGGAGCAAAGACGGGCTTGAGAGATACCGCTTTAACCCCTCCAAGGCGTGCTGGCATTCCGGAGTCCACTCAAAGTTGTTTTTCTTTTTGAGTAGGGAGAAAAAGTGATGTCTCCGATCTGATGACCTCAAGATGAATCGGCCTAGCGCCGTTATTCGTCCGGTCAGCCGCTGTACGGCCTTCACATTGTTCACCACCGTGATTTCTTTGATGGCCTTGATTTTGTCGGGGTTGATTTCAATCCCCCTGTTTGATACCATGAAGCCTAAACATTTACCCGAACCTACGCCGAAGGCGCGTTTCTTGGGGTTGAGCTTCATGTTGTAGCTTCTAAGGATGTCGAATGTTTCCTGTAAATGAGAAATGATCCTCTACGTGCAAGGACTTAACTAGCATGTCATCAATGTAAACTTCCATGGATTTGCCTATTTGATGTTTGAACATCTTATTAACTAAGTGTTGGTATGTGGACCCTGCATTTTTAGCCCGAAGGGAATTACATTGTAGCAGTATGTGCCATACTTCGTGATGAACAAAGTTTTTTCCCTATCCTCGGGGTTCATTTGAATTTGATTATACCCGGAGTAGGCGTCGAGAAAGGTAAGGATCTCGTGGACAGCCTTAGCATCAATCAAGCGATCGATGTTGGGCAACGGGAATGAATCTTTAGGGCATGCTTTATATAAGTCTTTATAATCTATGCACATTCTTAATTTGTTCCCCCTTTTGGGAACTACTACTACATTGGCCAACTATTCGGGATATTTCACTTCCCTGATGGACCCTATTTTGAGGAGTTCTGTTACCTCGTCTTTGACGAATGCATGTTTTACCTCTAACTGGGGCCTCCTTTTTTGCTTCACCGGTTTGAACCTGGGGTCGACGCTTAGCCGATGGGTGGCTATTTTCGGTGGGATCCCTTTCATGTCTAAGTGGGACCAAGCAAAGCAATCAATGTTGTTAATAAGAAATTGAGTGAGTTTTTTCCTGAGTTCGGGAGTTAATCCCGTTCCCAAGTATACCTTTCGGTCTGGGAGATGTTCCATCAAAACAGCTTGCTCCAGTTCTTCGACCATTTATTTTGTTGCGTCCGATTCTTCGGGGGCAACGGAGGTTCGAGGAGTGAGGAAGTCTTCATCATCATCCTTGGGGACCTATTTTTCTTCTGACCCCTCCGAGGTGGAGGATATGGGTGCCGGTGCCATGTCGTGTACTGTGAACATCTCCTTTGCCGCATGCTGCTCTCCATATACCATTTTTACATCGTCTTTTGTGGGGAAATTCATCATTTGATGAAGAGTTTATGGTACTGCCCTTATGTTATGTATCCATGGCCTTCCAAGCAAGGAATTGTATCTTATGTCACCTTCGATGACATGGAACTTGGTATTCCGAAATGTACCGGATACGTCGACCGGGAGGATGATTTCCCACTTCACTGTCTCGCTTGCCATGTTGAATCCATTGAGGACTCGAGAGGTGGGTATGATTTGATCGAGCAGTTCGAGCTGCAGCACCACCTTCGACCTGATTATGTTGCCCGAGCTACCTGGGTCCACGAGCACACGTTTAATTTGAATGTTATTCAAGAGAAAGGAAATTACCAATGCATCATTATATGGTTGAGAAAAAGTCCTGAAGTCTTCGCCACTGAATGCAAGAGTGTCCTCGAGTACATAGTTCCGGGTTTTCTTTTCTGTTGTGATGGATATTTTTTTTCGCTTGACAATGGGTCCCTGAGGGACGTCTACTCCTCCAATAATCATGTGGATGATGTGCTGTGGTTCTTCTGTTTCATTTTTCCTATTCGCCTCTCTTTCCCGAAATAGGTTTTTAGCTCGGTCGCTGAGGAACACTCGAAGGTGCCCTTTGCTAATGAGTCGGGCTACTTCTTCTCGGAGCTGTCCGCAATCCTCGGTCCCATGACCGTGAGTGCTGTGATATTCGCATATCAAGTTAGTGTTCCTTTGCGAAGGATCTGATAGCATGGGCTTCGGCCACCTGGTATCTTTGATCTTACATACGGCTGATACGATGTCTGAAACATTATTATTGAAGTTGTACTCAGATATCCGGGGTGCCTCTAACGGCCCTGTATGCCTGTCGAACCCGACTTTGTTCACGAGTCCCCGAGGATTCTAGCCCCAATCCATCCTTCGATCACTCCGAGCTATACTGCGCCTCGGGATATTTCTCCAATTTTCTATATACGGTTGATACCTTTCTTTGTTTGGCCTTTCTTGTGTCTGTTCGACTCGAGGAGCCGTTTCCGGTGGTGCTGTACTTGGAGTTTTTTGATGGCTTTGTAGCTGAGCAATAGCCACTTGTTGTGCTTGCAACATCTCAAAAATGACATGAAGGCTAACTTCTCTTTACCTTTGAGCAGGGGCTCTCTGTGCTTCATGTTGGTCTCCTTCGCGCACACTTCCATCTGTATGAGAGCTTACATCGACATGTTGAGCGTTGCGTGAGACTTTATCAACGGGGATTTGTACTGATGCCCCTTCAGGGTTTTGCGGTGGTACACCAGCGCCTGAAGCAGCTGCACCGTTCTCTCCATGATCCTCAGGACCGTTGTTTTCATGTGCAGTCACTGAGTTAGACATTTTCTGACCTGAACTTGAAGATTCTTGGACAAGAAAAAGTGTAAAGATTAACTTGTGTTTTTAGAAAACCAGCACTAAAACAATCACTATTATTTTTAGCCCTACGGTGGGCACCAAACTGTTTACCATGAAAATGGTATTTACAAATAAATTTGATTTTGTGGTTCTAAAAATATGTGATTTATTTTAATACTAGTTGTTAGGAAATAGATGCTAATAACAAATGAAAGTAGAGATATGCATACCGAGCTATTGAGAGACAGGGTCTCGAGTTGGCCGAAACAGGACCTCAAGGTCGAGCTCGAGTGCTTGACAGAGGGCGGTCAATGAAGATATAACAGTATTGAGGGCCTCGAAGATGGACTCTTTATGATCAATAATGAGCAATAAGTTAAGAACAATCAATGAACACAATAAATAGAAAGCAATAAATCAATGGAACAATTGTAGAGAGTGTTTGAGTTAGAGAGCAGAGAATGTTCTTATTCTTGTATTCAATATCATGTCTGTTACAAAATGACAAGGGTCCCCTTTATATAGGAGGGGGAATCCCAACATGGTACATGTATAATTATTACAACGAAACATAGCTGGTACAACTATTTAATGGTCCAGTACGGACTTGTACTATCCTTGCAGGCGTTGTCAGCTATAACCACGTGCCTTTGGGAATTTCCTGCCTTCTCATGACGGTCTTCGATCTTTACCCTGACTCGAGGTATATCAATCCCTCGGAATACTTCCTCGAGTAATTCACCTCGAGGTTGAACTTCGGATTCTACTCTGATACAATCGAGGTCGAGACTCAGAACGCTGTAGAAGCCTTAAAATCGGCCTTCCCCGGTTTTACCGTATACAGTTTAGTATGTGACACTTTATCTTGACACCTTTATTTGTGAATAATGACTCATTTAATTGATCCACCTTTCTGCCACGTTTTGGCATTTAAGCTTATCCATAATTCTAGTAAATTATCCTCTAATCTCCTGATTAACTTGTTAATCTCCCACTAACCAATAATTAACCAATTACCCACATACTTAAGATTTACCCAATATTACTTAGAATACTACTCACTTTTAACACATTTCATGCACTTTATTATTATGGTCATGTGATACCTTGTATGACACTAGTCCATAAATATCGGGCATTTATAGTTTGGACCGGATTTTATCTCAAAATGCTAAACTTCGACGAAATTCATTTTTATCGATTTTCTTACCCTCTCATCTTCACGAATTTACTTATCACTTGCTTGAAATAGAATAATACTTATAATCTCATTCCTAAACTTACGTCAATTAACTTTTGACGAAACTTTAACGTACGAAAATGCGGGATGTGACATCTCATTTTTCGAGCTTCCATCAATTTATTTATGGCGTACTTCCACATATGAAAACATGGGGTGTAACATCATTCCCCCTTCAGAACATTCGTCCTCAAATGTTGACTGATGCCCTTATCATTCTCATAATCCATGGCTCTTGTGACTACTTTGATACCCCTCTTGCCATCTAGGCAACTGTTATGTGAATGAATCCCAAAGGCCAGGGCATTTCCCCCTTTAGGCCTCTTTCTCGGACCACAACTTGTTGTTGGAATTCTTCCAATCTTGTAATTATTGCTACCTTTTATCATGTAGCCTGTACGACTCTGACTTTGTAAGTGCGCCTATGCGACTCTTCTTTCTTTTTTCCTCCAGCTTTTAGCCAATCTCTAGGCCTTACTTTGTAACCATGTACAGAGCTTCATAAGATGTCCCTCTGGGCATCTATAGGTATACTGAAGTTCTTCACTCGGTACTTTATCGATCTTACGAATATTACTATATGTTATTTCATAGGCCCGATTATCTATCCGCGTGACTTTACTGCATCTAAGTAGGTCATAAAATACCATAACTCTTACCTCGATTTATCATTACTGAGGTTTGCTACCAAACTCCAGGTTACGTTCGTTGCTTATCCCATATGTATAAATTTATGTCCTTTAATGCTTCCTCATTATTGTTCAGCTTAAGAATGACGACCTTATCTCACCTCGTACTTTGTGACTTTTGTCCATCCATTGTTGATTTACCTTAATGTTGATCTATCACCTACCGCTGATAACTTGATCTGTTATGTAATATTGTCGCTGGGGCTCATGTCTCATAGAGGACATCTGGAGTAATTAGATTGATCCCACTAGGGGCGATACCATACTTCCATAATCGTATACTATAGCATCCCAATATGACTCACCTTACATGGGTATTTTAATCACGTATAATTCATGAAATCCTCTTCAAGTCATTACTCAATCAAAGGCCCAAACATCATCCTTTATCTTCTCACAATCACACCCTCATTCCACTACCAGGGCAGTATTCCATTTCTTCTAAATGCTATTAGTCTTATATTCCTTTGAGTTCATTCAGGCTATACTGAACTTTATATAACTTAGAGAAACTATTAGCTCTCATGTTTTCATGGGCTTAATCCCAAGGACTTATCCATTCTCGTCATCTTCTCATTCACCCTTTCTCATCCTTACTCTTGTCATAAAACCTTGTCCTCTACTATACTTTGGCTTACGAACTATATGTATCTATTTGAACTATTCGCAACCTTCCTTCAACTTGCTTGCACCATATATTTCCTTATGTTATTCTGGAACATCAAGCGAGACATCACATCGTCTCTAACTCTTCTTTACTCTCTTGGCTGGATCTTTCGGTACCTCGAAACCATAGGTTGGAAGATATGCTGCTGACGATGCCGCTATTATTTCTGGATACTGAATCCCCGCGCTTCTAGCCTTTTATCCGAAGTATGGTCTATTCCCAACATTCTACATCTGAATATCTCGTACGATGTTCACTTTTACCTTACTTACCTTAGGTCATGAAGGAGATAAAAGAGGTGATGCAAAATTTTAAGTTCTTATTGTAATACTTGCACCTCTGGTGTATACACAATCCGATGAGAGCTTCACACTGACTTCTTATAAGGCTGGTACTTTTCTAACTATCTTTATCGTAGAACCGTAATAGAATATAGCTACTGTACTATCTCTCTTGCACCTATGATATTTATAGTGATTCTGCAATGTCCTCAGTCATGATTTCTATAATTTTCTAGGTCCAATAATCAGACTCCTAATTTACTTTGTTGATGTAACTCTTTAGTTTCCTCTTCCCTTTGATCAGCCTTTATGTAGGCTTAAGCTATCTTCCGATCTGCGGCTCATGGCCTTAGTTATTGCTTTAGCCCTTCATAGACGCTATGGAATATCTAGGATACAATCTTCTAACAATTCAATCCTTTGTCTATGACCTAAACCAAATTCTTTCTTTTAACTTATACTTCGAAATCTTAAGTGCATTCATAACGTAACTAACTCAGGATTATTGGTCAAATAATTCCTTCCGTTCCTTCTCAGCTTCCTTTAAACATAGGCAATTACTTTTCCTGGTCTTTCTGCCCCCTTGTTGCATGCGTACTTAAATTATCTTAGTGCCCACACATATTGGAATTCCATAGGTGCCACTTTCTTATGGAGTACATACAACATTGTTGTGAGACTGTTGTTATAAGACCATATCCTTTTTAGGTCACTGAGCTTAGGTTGAAGCCTTCTTCCTTACTTCCCCAGTTAGTCTTTCATTTTAGTACTTAGGGAGGACCCCCTGACTCTTGTAAAGATGTGAGCTTATTACATTGTATATTCGACAGACCTTTTGATGTCCTTCCTTGCCTATAATTATCCATAATTACTTACTTCCATGCCCTTATGCTTGTAGGGTTGCTTCTGAACTGATATTTTGACTGTCTTCCCAGTGGCACTCTCTTTTATTCCCATAATACTCATACAGTACCTTTAACTACCCCATCTCCTATCTGAATATTTCTCAAGTATTACAATGACGTTACTGCGAGGATGAATTCACTATATTGAGTTTTACTATATTTATCTTGCATGATTTGCTAACTCATCTGTAACCTCCTGTTTAGCCATAACTAGGCTCTTCCTTATCAATTACTAACTGCTCGTTGGCCCATTCTCATATCAATATTTCGCGTAATCTTTCGTGGGTTATTTCCTTTGTCTTAACTTACGTCTCGCAATGGCTCCTTATCTATCAATAGTATCCCGACAGGAACCTTTACTTCATTTCCTTGACGTCGTGCTCGCATAATGCTATAGAATAGTAGCATATCTATAGGATTCAGATAAGTGCAATCTCATTCCTTTCTCATTTTCTTATCGCATTCTTCCTTTACCATTCCATAGTTATTAGAACCTCTTAATTCTGACTTAATGCCATATCACTCCATATCCCCCCTTTAGGGGAGTAATAAGATTTAGTGCTATGATAATCTATGTATAGATGTTTTACCTCTTCATCTTTGGCGTCTTTTCACATCATCGGTGACCCTTACTCGCCTTGCGGTAATTCTTATGTACCAAGGATAATGAAATTCCTTACTTACGAGGGTGGCACCTAGTGTAACTGGCACACATAGTCCCTTAAGCTTAACTTTGCTCACATTGCTTGCTTTAGGGAAGCGTCTTCTTGAATGAACTTTTTCTAAATTCTTTATGAATCTTCTTCTGTTGTCCATTCTATTATCGCCGGAATGCAATCTGAAATTCTCACGATGTCGGCCATTATCAAATCATTCAGTCCCTAATTCATGTTTGGTTTATCTTGTTCGCCAGCCCATACCGAATTCTATTATTTTGGGGTCCAATTTTTACTTCTTGTAGTTGCGTTGGAGTCACGCACTTATTTCTAGAAATAAGGATATGACCTTATGGCCTATACTCTTTTGTTGTCTTAAGGCCTGTCACCTCTTGTCTTTTTCTTCACTTGACCATAGATTCTGTAATACTGTCATCTTTTTGATCTACCGTTGTCATCCATGTATCACATCTTACTTATAGTGCCTCATTAACTCTCTTCTTATTTCTCTGCTAACATTTATATCTATCACTTTTGTGCAACTCTAACAAGACATCCTTTTACTTTTAGCTCTCCTTGCTCCATCTACTGGCTCTTCGGTTTACCTAACATTCTCTATTTACCAGGGATAGAGCCATACTAAGATAATATTTATCCCTTCCAGGATTCCAATGCCTATCTTTGTAGTACTCATATCTAGCTGTACTATTTTAGAGTGCACCATCTAGGTGTCTCACAAGGAGATCTATTAGAATATTTGCACTATCCTTCGGAAATGTCAACTAATGCAAACAATCCATTCACTATTATACTGCTTCTATTAACCCCCATAGGGCATAACTGGATCTTGATATCCCGTCCTTCTCTTATACTACTTCTGTTAACCCCCATAGGGCATAACTGGAATGGGTATGACCAATTGTACATACCTTTGTTACTATTGAAGGTAACTCAAAATGCTTATATCTCTCTGCCTGAGTTGAAAATGCCGGTAATCTTCATTAACTGGGTACCTCGTACCCTTTTTCACCTTACTTCTTTTACTTGCTGGAACTTATGTCTACTTTCCGATTCTCTTATTCTTTTTTACCGTAAAAGTGGATAGGCATTCTTGCCTTAGGGATCCTTTTCAAGAAGCTTACAAATCTTAGTATACACATGGTGTGCTGAATACCTCATATTTATCCATCATAAGCATGATGCAAAAATCAAGTTCCTCTAACTCAACTCTTCCACAGCTATATCTCTTACCAACTGTCTTGCTGGGTGTAGGAATAATCGTATTATGAATAAGGTAGAGTTTAGGAGTTTGAATTCTTACAACTGAGCTCTACCACACGATCTAGAGTAAGAAGAGAGAGTGACAGTCCTAAATGCCATGTAGCCTCCTGCTTATAAGTGTGGTGCACGGCACACCCATAAACAAGAATCTACTACACACGACTTGTAGACTCCCTAGGACAGAACTGCTCTGATACCACTTCTGTCATGCCCCGAACTCGGGGGGCGAGATCGGCACCGGGTGCCTCACCTATACTTGAGAACCAACTTGCAAATAAGGGACTCTGAACATGTAATGTCATACTTTGGCCATGGGCCACATTGCAAGACAATTGCGAAGGTTGACTAAATATCAATATAATGTTGGCCAACAAGGCCGTCATAACTACTACAGCTGACAAACCAACAAAATATACATACATGGCCTACAAGCCCAACATACTGCACTAACTGACAGGATATATCTACGAGCCCCTACTGACGGGTATACTGTGA
This sequence comes from Nicotiana paniculata, assembly GCA_005239505.1. Classification (NCBI taxonomy): domain Eukaryota; kingdom Viridiplantae; phylum Streptophyta; class Magnoliopsida; order Solanales; family Solanaceae; genus Nicotiana; species Nicotiana paniculata. The sequence continues at coordinate 19,194 of MDKI01121035.1, read as the reverse complement.
TCGGAACAAGTCCCCGACCTACTCATAACATATATATATAAGATGTACATAAAGCTCTAGACCCGACAACTCTGAAGGGCATGAAGCTTACCGATTAAGCTGAACTCGGGCAACACTGAGGTCTACCCGTCTGTCTGTCTGAACTTGCACGTATGAAATGCAGCGACCCAGAAAAGGGACGTCAGTACGAAATAATGTACCGAGTATGTAAGGCAATTTACTGAAAGCTGAAACTGAGCTGATAATATAATAACTGAAAGCAACTGAAAGTCAAAGATAATCTGAAGATATGCTTACCTACTGATACTAACCCAACTCTCTTAATATAGTAAGTAAAATAGTTGTCCGACCTTATAAGGCTCGATATATATATATAACTGCTCTGCCGTAGTAGGCTCGCTCATAGGCGCTCGGCCATACTAGGCTCTGTATCTCATCCAACTGGACTCGCTCATAGGCGCTCGACCACAGTAGACTCGGTATATATCTTACCATCTGATCAGAGGTTGCCCAATAGGGGCCTGCCCATCAATTATGTCTCGATGGTAATGAAAATACTGTAATACTGTATATATAGATTCTCTGCTCTCTTGACTGGAAGGAGGAAATATTCAATTGAATATTGTACTTACAGGACTAGGAAAAATATGCGTAAATTCCAGGACATAAATTTTTTCTTTATACCTCGTTATCAAACTTGTGTAATTACGAGATCATGCAAAATGAAGGATGAACTTAGCCTTAACATACCTGGAGTATAGAAAAATCCGTATGATATTCTTGGAAAAGGTTGCACCGTACTCCCTTAGAATCGCAAAATCTCACGTTGCTAAGGTGCTAAGAAATCTCGGGAAAAATTTTGGTTGCTAACATTGGAATTCTTGTAGATGTTATGAATTCTTCTGTTTTGTAACCTTTTCAATAAGAAATCATTATCAGATTACTAAATAAATATCTAATGTCCAAAGAAGCCAAAATGCCCATTTCTTTAAGTCTTTACACGTAGAAAGATTTAGTATTTAGTATGTGATACTTTAGATTGCCACATTTCTTTGTGAATAATGACTCATTTAATTGATCCACCTTGCTGCCACGTTTTGGCATTTAAGCTTATCCATAATTCTAGTTAATTATCCACTAATCTCCTGATTAACTTGTTAATCTCCTACTAATCAATAATTAACCAATTACCCACATACTTAAGATTTTCTCAAAATTACTTAGAATACTACTCACTTTTAACACACTTCATGCACCTTATTATTATGGTCATGTGATACCTTGTATGAAACTAGTCCATAAATACCAGGTATTTATAGTCCAGATCAGATTTTATCTCAAAACGCCAAACTTCGACGAAATTCATTTTCATCGATTTGCTTATCCTCTCACCTTCACGAATGTACTTATCACTTCCTTGAAATAGAATAATCTTAATAATCTCAAAATAATCTCATCCCAAACTTACGTCGATTAACTTTCGACGAAACTTTAACGTACAAAAATGCGGGATGTGACATCTCATTTTCCGAACTTCCATCAAATTATTTATGGCGTACTTACACGTATGAAAAAATAGGGTGTAACATTTTACCTTGCTTTTGGGATCACGCGGAGGAGGATGAGGTGGATTACCTCTAGATCTGGGTATGCTGATGATGCCAGTATGCACGAACCAACCTTAGGGGGTCGGAATTGTTACTCCCCATAATATTACGTTGATATTACGTCCCGCAATATTATATTATGATGATGCTACGCTTCGCAATATTAAATTACGACGATGTTGCACCCTGTAGTATTGTACGTTGAATTTGTCGTAAGGTAATGGACATCAGTCCAACGAAAAGATTATTTGGAGATTATAAGGATTATGCTATTTCAAACCAGTGATGAGTAAATTCGTGAAGGTAAGATGAGAAGCAAGTCAAAGGAAATGAATCTTCGTCCAAGTTTGGCATGTTGGGGTAAAATTCGGTCTAAGCTATAATACCTATTTTTTATGGACTAGTGCCATATAATGTACCACATGACCATGATAGTAAGGTGTATTAAAAGTGAGTAGTATTTTAAGTAATTTGAGATAATTCTTAATTATGTGGATAATTAACTAATGATGGGGATAATTATGATTAATTGGATAAGGATCATGTTGGGGTTTCCACTTGGCATTAAGCTAAACCAAAGTGGCACCCATATAATGATGAGTCATAAGGACACTTAAGGCTTGCCTACACGTAAAGTGTCTTTGGATAAAGACTTTAATTTGGATTCTTTAGTAACATGATGTATGGATTTCACAATTAAGATATGGAAACTAATGTATGGAATTCACATGAATTCTTTATAGAGATTAGATGGAAAAGTAATTTTCTTCAGCAATTTATTAAGAGATACAAGGAAACATTACTGTCCAGTAAGGACATCATACAAGGTTTGATCAAATTCACCAAAATATGATGTTCTACATCTACCAAGTAGAAATCTTCAACAAGGAATTCATGCGAAGTTATATGGATTTTTTCCTACTTCGATCCTCCGTTACGTGTTTCGTCGCAAACACGTGTGTTAGAGGGATTGTCAAGAGAATCGGATCAAGTATGTTAAGGCTATCCCTTCTTTATTTTTGGCATGATCTATACGCCATGAACGAAACGAGAAAATACAAAACTTCTATAAAATACTCTATTCGTAGAAATGCTAGAGATGTGTATACTTTTATCCTTCCATGTGTCATATTACTCTATCATCTGTTCATGAGTCTCAGAAATATGTAAGTTGGTAATGTTTATTTCATGATATTAATCAGAGGCATAATGGCCTTATGACGTACCGAGAGATTTTATTGACGTATTTCATATGCATTTCATGCATCCATACATGCACATTGACCCATGACCAGGTGGCGTTATATACGCTTATAAATGTATGTATATATATGTATATGGGATATGGGAAAGGTTATGACATTATATACGCAGCACCACCTGATCAGCTGGTATACGTTGATGATTTTGCCCACAGTGGCCGAGATGATATGATGGGATGCCCTCATGGGCCTGATGATGTTATGAACACATGTACCTATGCACAACATGACATTCATACGCATATGCATGAAACTATAATTATTTCATGATTTACAGAGTTATCTAGACTTACAGGTTGAGTCATTTATGCTATATTTCTTCCATGTCTGTTATGTATTTATTATGTGCCTTACATACTCAGTACATTATTTGTACTGAAGTCCATTTTGCCTGTGTTTCATGCCCGCAGGTCCCGATAGACAGGTCGAGAGTCCTCCAAGTAAGCTATCAGCTCAGCGGAAGATGTTGGTGCGCTCAATTTGCTCCGGAGTTGTTTGTTTGGTTAGTATGATTTAGACGTGTATTGTTTATTATGGCGAGACTCTGTCCCGACCTTTATGAAAGTTATGTATTCTTAGAGGCTTGTAGATAAATGTCATGTACGTAAAAGATTGTATGGCTTTGTCGGCCAATGTTTAGTATACGAGTTGTTATTTTGGTTTTATAGGCCCGTATGTCTTATGTATAAGTTGGTATTACACATTTCATTCTACTTATCCTACAACAGCCTTTCTGTCTCATTTACTTTTGAAATCATGATACGAAAAGATACGTTTTGGTACCCGGTTGAGTAAGGTACCGGGTGCCTATCACGACCTATCGATTTGGGTCGTGATAAAGTGGTATCAAAGCAGTTCTATCCTAGGGATTCTACAAGCCGTGTCTAGTAGAGTCTTGTTTATGGTGTGTCGTGCACCACACTTATAAGCATGAGGCTACAGGGCATTTAGGACTGTCACTCTTGCTTCTTACTCTAGATCGTGTGGTAGAGCTTAGTTGTAAAAACTCAATTTTCTAAACTCTATCTTATTGGTAATACAACGATGTGTATATCCAGAAAGATTGTTGGTAAGATATATAGATGTGTAAGAGTTGAGTTAGAGGAACTCGAGTTTGCATCATTCCTATGATGGATAAATGTGAGGTCTTCAGCAGAACATGTGTGTACCTTACGTGTAAGCTTTTTGATAAGGAGCCTTAAGGCAAGAATATCTATCCACCTCTATGGTGAAAAGCAATAAGAGATTCATAAGATAGATACAAGATTCAACAAGTAAAAGGAACAAGATGAGAGAGTATGAGGTACCCAGTTAATGAAGATTATCGGTATTTTCAACTCCGGCAGAAAAGTATAAGCATTGTGACTTACCTTCAACGGTGACAGATGTATGTAGAATTGGCCACACCCATCTCACTTATACCCTATTGGGTTCTAACATGTGTAGTTTAAGAAAAATACAGGATATTAGGATCCGGTTGGGGTCAGGGTAACCCAAAATGGTAAATGGATTGTTTGTGCTAGTTGACATTTCCGAAGGATATTACAAAGGTGTTAATAGATCTCTTTGTGAGGTACCCAGATGGTGCACTATAGAATATTACAATTAGATGTGGATATTAGCATGAAAAAAAAAATCAGAAGATAGGCACTAGAATCCTTGAAGGGATAAATATTACCTTAGTGTGGCTCGCGTCCCTAGTAGAGCGAGGACGTTAAGAAACCCGAAGAGCCACTGAATGGGGCAAAGGGGAGCTAAAAGAAAAATAATGTCTCGAGTTTTCAGAATAAGGTGATAGGCATAAATGTTAGCAGGAAATAAGGAAAAAAATAATGAAACATTATGAGTAAGATATGATACATGGATAACAACGATAAATCAAAAGATGACAGTATTACAGAATCTATAGTCAAGGGAAGGAAGAGGCGAGAGGTGACAGGCCTTAGGACAACAAAAGAATATAGACCATACAGTCATGTCCTAATTTCGAGAAATAAGTTCACAACTCTGACGCGATTACCAAAAGAAAAAGTTAGACCCAGAGTAATAGAAACTAGTATGGATTGGTGAACAAGATAAGCTAAACATGAATTAGGGACTGCGTGATTTGATAATAGTCGGCATCATGAGAATTTCATATTTTATTTCGGCAATAATAGAATGGACAACAGAAAGGTTACATCAACGAAGTAAATCAGGAATCTGATTATTGGACCCGGAAAATTATAGAAATCGTGATTGAGCACATTATAGGGTCACTCTTAATATCAGAGGTACAAGAGGGATAGTACAACAACCATATTCTATAACCGCCCTACGATAAAGCCGATTAGAAAAGTACCAGCCTCATAATAAGTCAGTACGAAGCTCCCATCGGGTTGTGTATGCACCAGAGGTGCAAGTATTATAATAGAGCTTAAAGTTATGGACGTAAATTACACCTAGGTAGAAGGGAGGTCATGAAAGAGATAGAAGATACGATGCGAGATTTTAAGGTAAGGTAAAGGTGAACAACGTACAAGATACTCAAAGCCAGAAGATTGTGAAGAGTCCATACTTCGGATAAAAGGCTAGAAGCATAGGGATTCAGTATCTAGGAATAATAACGGCATCATAAGTAGCATATCTTCCAGCCTATGGTCTAGGTATCGGAAAGCCTGACTTAGAGAGTAAAGAAGAGTTAGAGACAATGTGGTGTCTCGCTTGATGTTCCAAAATGACATAAGGAAATCTATGATGCAAGTAAGTTGAAAGGTTTCAAGCAATATAAAAAGATATGTGTAGGTCGCAAGCTATTGTATGGTGAAGAGACAAGGTTCTAGAAGACAGGAGGATATGAGAAGGTAACGAAAATGGATAAGTCCTCAGGATTAAGCCCATGAAAACAAGAATAGCAGATGGTTCTCTAAGTTATACAAAGCTCACTATAGCCTGAATGAACTCAAAAGAGTCTAAGACTAATAGCATTTAGAAAAGATGGAATGTTGCCCTGATAATAGAATGAGGGTGTAATTGTGATAGATAAAGGATGACGTTTGGGCCTTCGATTGAGTAATGATCTGACGAAGAAAGAAAGGGATCTCATGAATTGGACAGGATTAAAACACCCACATGAGGTGAATCAACAATGGATGGGTAAAAATTGCAAAGTATGAGATAAGATTGGGCCATCAGTCTTAAGATGAATAGTAATGAAGAGCATTAAAGGATTTAGCGTTATGCATATATGATAAGCAGTGAGAGTAACCTGGGGTTCGGTAGCAGACCTCGGTATCGATAAATCGAAGTAAGAATTTTGGTATAATATGGCCTATTTAGATGTAGTAAAGCTAATAACGCCTAGAGAGATAGCTTGACATAATTTTGTATATGTTCACAAAGTGAAGCCTAGAGATTGGCTAAAAGCTGGGAGAGAAGAGAAGAGTCAGCACTCATATAAAGTTAGAATCGTAAAGGCTGCATGATAGAAGGTAGCAACAGTTACGAGATTAGAAGGATTTTGACTATAAGTCATGGTATGAGAAAGAGGCTTAAAGGAGGGAATGCCCTGGCCTTTAGGATTTATTCACAGAACAGTCGCCTAAATGGAAAGACGAGTACTAAAGTATTTGTAAGACCTATGGGTTATGAGAATGATAAGAGCATCAGTCAACATTCAAGGACGAATGTTCCAAAGGGGGAAATGATGTTACGCCCCGTAATATTACGTCGATATTACGTCCCGCAGTATTATATTACGATGATGCTACACTTCGCAATATTAAATTACGACGATATTGCATATAGTATTGTACGCTGAATTTGTCGTAAGGTATGGACATCAGTCCAATGAAAAGATTATTTGGAGATTATAAGGATTATGCTATTTCAAACCAGTGATGAGTAAATTCGTGAAGGTAAGATGGGAAGCAAGTCAAAGGAAATGAATCTTCGTCCAAGTTTGGCATGTTGGGATAAAATTTGGTCTAAGCTATAATACCTCCTTTTTATGGACTAGTGCCATATAAGGTACCACATGACCATGATAGTAAGGTGTATAAGGTGTATTAAAAGTGAGTAGTATTTTAAGTAATTTGAGATAATTCTTAATTATGTGGCTAATTAACTAATGATGGGGATAATTATGATTAATTGGATAAGGATCATGTTGGGGTTTCCACTTGGCATTAAGCTAAGCCAAAGTGGCACCCATATAATGATGAGTCATAAGGGCACTTAAGGCTTGCCTACACGTAAAGTGTCTTTGGATAAAGACTTTAATTTGGATTCTTTAGTAATAACATGATGTATGGATTTCACAATTAAGATATGGAAACTAATGTATGGAATTCACATGAATTCTTTACAAAGATTAGATGGAAAAGTAATTTTCTTCAGCAATTTATTAAGAGATACAAGGAAACATTACTATCCAGTAAGGACATCATACAAGGTTTGATCAAATTCACCAAAATATGATGTTCTACATCTACCAAGTAGAAATCTTCAACAAGGAATTCATGCGAAGTTATACGGATTTTTCCTACTTCGATCCTCCGTTACGTGTTTCGTCGCAAAAGACGTGTGTTAGAAGAATTGTCAAGAGAATCGGCTCATGCATGTTAAGGCTATCCCTTCTTTTTTTTTGGCATGATCTATACGCCATGAACGAAACGAGAAAATGCACAACTTCTATAAAATACTCTATTCATAGAAATGCTAGAGATGTGTATATTTTTATCCTTCCATGTGTCATATTACTCTATCATCTATTCACGGGTCTCAAAAATATGTAAGTTGGTAAAGTTTATTTCATGATATTAATCAGAGGCATAATGGCCTTATGACGTACCGAGAGATTTTATTGACGTATTTCATATGCATTTCATGCATTTATACATGCACATTGACCCATAACTAGATGGCGTTATATACGTGTATATATGTATGTATATATATGTATATGGGATATGAGAAAGGTTATGGCATTATATATGCACCACCACCTGATCAGCTGGTATACGTTGATGATTTTGGCCACAGTAGCCGAGATGATATGATGGGATGCCCTCAGAGGCCTGATGATGTTATGAACACATGTACCAATGTACAATATGACATTCATACGCATATGCATGACACTATAATTATTTCATGATTTACTGAGTTATCCAGACTTACAGGTTGATTCATGTACGCTATATTTCTTCCATGTCTGTTATGTATTTATTATGTGCCTTACATACTCAGTACATTATTCATACTGGCGTCCTTTTTGCCTGGGAAAATTCGTTTCATGCCCGCAGGTCCCGATAGACAGGTCGAGAGTCCTCCAAGTAAGCTATCAGCTCAGCGGAAGATCTTGGTTCGCTCCATTTGCTCCGGAGTTGCTTGTTTGGTTAGTATGATTTAGACGTGTATTGTTTGGTATGGAGGGACTCTGTCCTGACCTTTATGAAAGTTATGTGTTCTTAGAGGCTTGTAGATAGATGTCATGTACGTAAAAGATTGTATGGCCTTGTCGGCCAATGTTTAGTATACGAGTGGTTATTTTGGTGTTATAGGCCCGTATGTCTTATGTATAAGTTGGTATTACATGTTTCATTCTAGTTATCCTATGGAAGCCTTTCTGTCTCATTTACTTTTGAAATCATGATACGAAAAGATACATTACTTTGGTACCCGGTTGAGTAAGGTACCGGGTGCCCATCGCGGCCCATCGATTTTGGGTCGTGACAGGAATAATCAAAACAAAGAAAAGCAAAAAGGTAAACAAGTCAGTAGGGAGTTTTTAAAGGATATTTACAATATTTAAACATGTATTGCGGAATTATAAACTCGCGTCCTAATTTGGGGACCTCATCATGCCCGAGGTAGGCCTAGCGACATGTAGATTTGGAGAAACTTAATGCCGATAATTGCGTCATTTCATTAATGTGATAAATAGACCAAATCTCTACGACAACGATAATCAAAAGGAGTTACTAGTGGAATTTTCCTTATTACAATCAAATTCTAAAACGACTTTAGAAAAACAAGTAAACATCAATTCTAATCTACTTGGTCCCGAAGGGACCTTCTTCAAGCCTGGCCTTATTAGCCCCATCGATCAGATTCCCCAGGTCATGCATGTCCAGCAGCAGATACGCTCTTTCTAGATGTCCTCTTTCATTTCCTTTTGCATTCTGAAAATCCACGATCCTTTTCCTCATTCATCCTTCAAGCTCCATCAGACCCTGCTCTAAATACTCCAACCTTTCTGTTGATTTTGTGGCTATTCCTCTCCATGCATTGATTGATTACATGTCTACTTTGTGTTGTTCCAAATGTATGGCCTCAGACTCAAAGATTCTTTTGTGTAACCTTCTGTATTTTACTTGTGCTTCAACAACGTCATCTATGACCCTGTTTCCTCGATCGGTCCCTGGCTTGACTTCTCCATGATGGGTATCCTTTTCCACAATGATCTTCAGACACATGTGTTGTGCCTCACACTTGAATGGAATGGCATCACCCTGAAAGTCTTCTTTGTAGTGAACCATTTTGGAAACTCGTGGTATGACTTGTTTTCTCCCAGCCTGCCTCATGACCCTGATAGGAGCATAAGGATAGATACCCCTTAACCCAATCAACACTAAATGAGGAACATCTCTTGAACTGATTATGAACTCGATGGTAGGGAACCACTCGAACATACAATGGACCTTGTCATCAGTCAAATTGCTAAAGAAGTGTACCCAATCCACAACGGTTCCTGGCGAGATACTTCGGACCATGCCGAACCTGGGGACTTCGTGCCTCATTTATGCAAAACAGATAAAGTTAGCCCTCTCCCCCTCTGGATTCGACTATTTACACATTAATGATTAGCATATCGGCACGTTTTCTCCAAATAATGAACACATCATGATTGTGCCCATTGTGATTATGGAAATTCCAATGGGCTTTGGACAAGGTTTGTCTTAGAGAGTTATTATGCGGACATCGTTCTAACCTATGCTAGGTTTGGACATGATGCATGCATAGTTAACATCAGAGTAGGGTCTTCTATAAGAGTCTAGACCCGTACACTCAAGTGGATAACTTGAAAGGGAAAGGCACGGAACCGTCGACTGCACCGCTGATCGACTAGTTTGACCGCAAATAAGCCTTTCCAAATTTAAAAAAAAGGGTAATATAGGAAGAGTGCGAACACTCATCAAGTGCCACTATGGTATTAATTGTGCAAGAGTGGAATATGATGTAGAGCATGAAATTATGCAAAGATAAAACAACACGTTATCAATTATTTTGCAAGATAAAGTGATAAATGCAGTATTTAATAAATGTAAAGGCAGAAAAGAAAGAAAAACGAGGAAGGAGATAGTTCGTACAATGGAAATTTTTTTATAATAAAGCGATAACAGGGGTAGGGATGATGTAACAAAATTTAGAGGAGTTGGAGCCAGTGAACATGATCAGGAAATAACGGAGGGGATGCATATTGTAACCAGATTAAGCGAAGAATTGCATGTAATTTCATATAAAGGGAAAATAGGGAAGAGGGTGTGCATGTAGCAATAAAAGGGAGAATGAGAGCGGGATGTTCAAGCATCAACAAAATAATAAAGACACGCTTATCGACAGAGACTAATTCATATAGACTAAGTTCATTATGGTAAGAGCCTAAAGATATCCCCAGTAGATCGCCATGCTGTCGCGCCCATTTTTCTCGCAAAATCGGGTTTCGACACGTGACAACTCTTTTAAGGAAGGGTATTAAAAGAGAGAGTCGCCACCTAACGGATTAAGGTGCGTTAGGTCACTTATTTGCAAATAACTATGGATTAACCAGTTGCGTCACCAAAGATCGGGTAAGGGCTCAAATTACCTTGAGGAGAAGGTGTTAGGCACTCCTCGAGGTCCACAATGGTGGGTCCCGGCTGAACTCGAATAATATGAATTAGTCTAAGAGAAGGGAAACAAATTTGGACAAGTAAAATAAACGATTTACTTTAAACAGACGTGGGGGGTCCTAAGTTTTTTAGCCTAAAGGATCACCCCGTGCAACATAAATGATATTTTGTAACTCCCTCAAGACAGGGTGTTACTCATATTATTCAACGGGCACAGACTATCATTTCCTGCTACACGATTACTATCTTTAAGTTGTTTACCTAAGCGCTCTAGTCAATTCTAAGTCGTACTCTATGCGTGCACTACCCGTCCCATGCCTATGGTCCATGAGGCATTTGGACCTTTATTTCAGGGTGGTTCTAGACCTTAACTTAGGCTGCTCAAAAAGGGAAAATACTAAGCGACATACAAAATAGTTTAGGACTTTCAAATATAAGCAAGTATGGGCTCAAGTTAGCCTCCGCATTTAGACAGCAAATGCATGCCAAACTGATTACCATTGACAGATTTTAATCAATTAAAATTGCAGAATCCTATAAGCAGGATCTCTATGTGATACTGAATGAATGAGTAGACAATTATGCGCAAAAGCGTGTTTCTTAATACGATTACCAGGACCTACATAAATTTGTCTGCTGATTTTTTTGCATAATAAGATTAAACCTACTAGCATGATGTCTAGATGTTTCACGCGATAATAAATAGTGACGATCATAGAAGCATATCCAAAATTACTTGTTTTGATCCTATAGGCATATTTTCTAATGGGGATAATAGCATAGTGTTAAAAAGAAACTCCTGAACCAACGGGCAAAATGATAATTAAACTGATTCAAACCTATAGGAATGCTTTCTACAATTTGATTCAGTTTTAGATCCTATAGACATTATTTCTATAATTTGTGAACATAACAACATGTAAACATGATTTTTGCACACATATGGAATCACACCATTTCTTATAAGCATGGTCTCTAACAATCAGAAATAGACCACAATTTAACCAAGTATTGAACCTATAGGCAAGGCTGCTAGTATATGATGACTGAACATAACAAAGTACCTATAGACATGATTTCTAACACACATCATATAATAACACATTATCGAACCTATAGGCAGGATTTCTACCCAACTTGTTGCAAGTATAAGATAAAAAACCCTTTTCCAATTTCACTAACACCCCAAAATGTTACTATAATAATTATTACAGACCTAGAATTGAATGTCGTAAATTACATAATAGATATAGCTATAGGGAGCCTACAGCAGGCCCAATTACACATGGACAAGCCAGACCTTCATTCTCACAATTCAGAATAGCTCCAAAATTTCATATTCATAGATACAAAACAACCAATTGTTGAGTGATTCACCCAGCGAGCATATGTCAAAGCTGAGCATACAAAACCCAAGACCCTAGTGTGCCAGAGTTCCAAGGGCTTCAAGAACCCAGGGCAGTGCTCACACCAGGGAGGTTGATCAGAAATAATTCTGGGGAAAGACTAGGGACCAGGTCCTAGTGTGTCAGAGTTCACAAGGGTCTCAAATGAACCCTGAGTAGTGCTCACACTAGGGAGGTCAAAGGACAGAATCTAAGTAGCCTTTGCTTTCAGCGGCTAAGAATAAGAATTCAGAGGGACCAGATAGGAGAGGAATAGAATGAAGTCAAGGGATCCCACTAAAGGACATAATCAAATTGAGCATATACAAACAAATAACATACATGCTTAAACTTAAGGCATACTTAATCAAGTTCCAGGAGATGAATTCAATCACATGCTAACAAGACAAGTCACAAGACGGATTTGTAGTGATAAAAGAGAATCCAGGTTAGGCTAAGTGCAGAAACTAGTGTCATAAGAAGAAATCATATCAATTGGCATTAGACCACAACATGCTGAAAACTAACTAGGGCAATTACTAGAGATGTCAAGATATGATGAAAACAGGATCAAACATGCCACATTATGGTGAATTCAAAAACAGACTTGTTATGCTATTAATGAATACATCCATACCTAGTTAACTAATCTATAGAAGGTTGAGAGCATGTTCAAAGAGCAGGATAATAACAAACTTAAACTTCAAGAGATGGCTATAAGTGACATATAGGTTAAGCAGAATCAGATTAATCAACTCAAAGTAGCTTTAAACATGTCTCAAACTACATACGTAATAGCATTTAGGTTAGCAGAGTTTAATTGAAGTAACACATTAAACGAAATGAGAGACAAATCAGAATGAAATGGCAAAGGCTTGGTAACTCACCAGTTAAAATGAAACAAGGAAGAAAGGAATCCCACAATATTGTGAATATCACCAAAAAATAGCAAGAACTCAGAATTTCTGGCCTTGGCTTTCAGCCGGCCAGGAATCAGAGTACAGAACAAGGTTATTTAAGAGTAAAAAGCATACAACTTTGATTTTATAGATTTTTTATGATTTAACTGTTTCAAAGGGGAGTGGGGAGGGGTTTATATAGTGTAGGAACTGAACACATAAACATGGAAATAATTAGTCAAACACTAGAAAGGCAAGTACTTAAATTAGTAAGGAAGGAAAAAAAAATTTAAAACCCTAATTTTAGGTAAAATACACAAAAAGACAGAAATAAAAGGAAAAGAATCACATATTGCATAAGATGAACATAGACAGGAAATTATTAGAAATCATAGAATCGAACCAGATGTGGTTCGATTTAAGAGGATCTGAAACCCTAATTTAGGGTAAGTAAAAAATCAGCACAAATAAATGAATTTACACATAATATGGTGAATATAGACGAGATAATACTTAAAAAACAAAGGCTTGAACCAATTTTGGTTTGAATCAAAGAAGATCTGTAAACCCTAACCTTAGGGTTAAGTATGAATCAGCAAGATCTGAAGCGTACTCACACGGTGCAAAATAAGTGTGTGTGGACTCAATATCGTCCAGATTCAAGAGGTGAAAGTCAAATAGGACACAATCAAAGTAAGAATACTTTCGATATTTAGGCAAGTACTAGGTAATACCGTAGAGAATCACCCAATAATGGAAATATTGAAATGGTAAGTGAATGGGAAGAAAATCCCATTAGAAGCGGGATTAAGAGAGGAGTTTTTGTGAGGCGACGAGCTAGGGTTCTTCAGAGGGGAGAGAGTAGAGAGGCAGCGGGTTTGGGGGGAATGCGGTTAGGGTTTGAGGACGGGTGATATACGGAAAGGGGGGGGGACGTTTGTGAGTCGTTGATCATTTTTGATCAACGACTGGGATTTGAGCAAGGTTGGGTCGGTTATTAAATGGTTATGGGTACTGGGCTAATGGTGTTGGGCTTGGGGTAATTGGGCTATGTTTGGGTAGTTTAGGTCCGGAATTAATTATGAAATTAAGGCCAGATTTTAAATACCCAATTTTAATAAATAAATAATTTATAAAAATAATAGATAACTAACAAAAATATCATTTGTACTTGCAAATGATTAAAAATAATTATTTGACATTATAAAAATATAAAAAGTTATTTTCTGTATAAATAATGTGACTATATGTACATATGGGCTATTATTTCGAAATGTACAATTTAGCCTTGAAAAATGCGCATGTAATTACAAGAAATGCACTAAAAGTATTTAAAACCTCATATGGGTGTAAACGATAAGTTTAGATGATTAAATCATCATAAAAATAATTGGTAAGATAATTATTAGATATTTATATAATAAAATATAGAAATAAATTGATTTAAAGTCTTTGAAAATCATGAAAAATTATAAAAAATATCGTATATGCTTGTAAATCAAATGATGATGTATGTGCACTATTTTGAAAGTATATATATATATATTTGAAAAATATGAGGGAAAAATTGGGTATCAACAGGGCAGACGTTGTAAAAGCGACAGAACTCCTTCGCTAATGGAGGGAGAGGGAGAGAATAACCGACCAGAAACAGATGAACATAGAAAGCGCAGTATCCTGGCCGGTGAACCTGAACATTATCGCCTCCCGCCTGAACAATTTCAACATGAGAAGGAATACAATATTTGGACCGGAGGTCCGCTATTTGACTCGGTCCCGTTTCAAAGAGCACCTGAGCACGAGCGGGAGCAGGTTCCTTTGGGAAGTCATTTCTGACCAAAGGATTCTTAGGAACTACTTCCTCCACGATGGGGAGGCTTTCTTCCTCCTCAACCATGGGTTCCTCACCGCCGGGAGGAATGGCTACCGATAAAGGGATAGCAGCGGAGACCCCGTCATAAATATGAGGAGAACTAGACATATTTTCGTAGGAAAGTGTGTACAATGAAGTCAGAGAAAGAAAGTATCGACCAAGAAATAAATCAGGGACTAAAATTGAAGGAGCTCTAGGAAATCGAAAATGGAGATCAGAGAAGAAGATTAAAGAAGAACAAAATGCATACAGAATATGAAGTGTTGAAAGTATCGATAGTGAAGCCCCTCTCCTCTATTTATAGGGTTGGGTGACACCTGAATTGAGGAAAAGAGTCGTCAATGGAACCAAAACCAAAGCAACAGAAGCACAGGAAATGACACACATTGGGAAGACGCGTAATGATGACGCGCGTGGCCATGGCGTCATCTCACGTCAGCCACGCCAACCACGGCCCTGCTGACAACCACCACCATTTCGACCTCGGCCGATTCGATTCAAACATCACGACCAAATTTCCTCTGAACGGTTGCGGACGTAATCCGCTCATCGGGGATGTCCAAGATCACGACCTCAACAAGCGGAGGGACTAACTGTATTGGTCGAAATTTTGACTGAACTTAATGACTGCAAACGGACGTGGTCGAGGCCAAAGACGACCACAGCTCAATGGCGAGGAGTTGCCTTGAGAAGGATTAGCGCCGATGTCGAGTAGAGAACGTATGAAAGCAACAGTTAGAATAAGTTTTAGAATAGAGAAAAGGAATATTCCATTGGATATTCCTTCAGTTGTACTTTTTAGGGTTTCTTAGGAATATCCCCTATAAATAGGAAGAGATAAAGAACCAAAGGGGATCTTCACTTTTCTGATAAGAACACATTGTAAAGGTTGACTACAAATAATAAACAAAGTCTCTCTTGTCCACTGATTCCATTGCTCAATATACATATTTTATTCACAAGATCCAAAGATTTCTTGTCCACCTTTATTTTATATTATCCTACGTTGTTGCCAGGAAGGAGAATCATCCAAATCATCTAAACATTTGGGTGATAAACTCCTTCTTATTACATCTATTGCCATTATCTACATTTATTGTATGCTTTCATTACTATATTCATGATATTATCAGACACGGCCTTATATCACGAATAGATCAAATCTCCAGATCAAGTAGTTATTATATTTAATTAGGATTCACCCTCTATTTTCTCATTAATTCGTTTTAAGAAAAAGTTTAACACATTTTTTTTTTGGGGTAAAACAATGTGTATCTGCACCTGTCGTCTTTTTATTTGAACTCATGAATGAAATTTTGAAGCGATTATGTTAAGCATATACTTGATCTTCTAAATGTGGAAAGTTTAGCTCTTGAATTTGTTTGAGTTTTCCTCCCTAATTTATCTGTTTGTGTTGTTATAGTGTCTTAGCTTTTTTTCAGTCAAGTAATTAAGTTTGTTTAGTTGTTTTTTATGAGTTTTTGCATTTATTTTGATGGTCTATTTTCCAAAGCTTGTCACTCGTGTCTAGAATGGTAACAGGGCAATAAGATAATCCCAATTGAAATTTATTTACTGGATTGTTGCTGGCTATCACTGTCCGAAGTGAAGAACTATCTAAAAAATGAGGTAATGCTGCCTGAAGGACCACTTTCATTGAAGATCAGTGTAATTGAAAAACGGATTTAGGATTGTTTTAGGAAAGACCTTGTAATTCGTGTCATAATTAACAATATGTATAAATGTATTTTTTTTTGTGTAATATGATCAACTATTCATGGTGTTGGTCCAGTTCTATGGCCCACATTCATTCTTTCGGATTCTTTTTTGAAATCAAGCAAATTTGCAAAGGCTGGCTGTTTATAAGGATGTTTGAGATTGGGCTTTTCACTCAAGCCCATTCACGTATCTTGCTTGAATCTGTCGATACTAGCAGGCCAATAAGGCACGGATGTTATTACGAGATTTGTTAGTGCCTTAATTATTTTATTTACCAAAGATTACTGTCTTTTGGAGTTTAGTAAGGTCTCAACCTTATCAAATACATAAATAAATAAACCCAGATTTCCAACAGTTAGGAAGTGATCAATAACTCAAAGCATGGAAACCATTTTAACATTTTTTTTCTTTTGACAGTGTAAGAACGGTTGAACCTCTACTTCAATAATGCTTTTTCCATAATGCCTGGCCTTATAATAACCTCAAATTGGATTAGAAAACAAATCAAATACCGTAGTTTACTTTAAACGCGACCATTAATAAATCATCATGACTATGGGTACGGTTCCCGTGGCATAGTCATGATACATAATTTTCCAATTCGAATGCGCATTTCATGAGACTCGAGTACAACTTCAAAAATATTATTAATAAACATGTTATCAATCGTGGGTGCGTTTCACGTGACACGGTTCTCATTGTGTTAAAAAACGATAAGTGCGCGACATCGCGATTTATTTAGATGATTTCCATAAACAATAAAAGCGGATTAAATAAATGGTTAAAAGTGATTAAAAAGTAAAATGGACAATATGTTTTAAATATGTAATAAATCATATAATTAGGCCAAGTTATTAATAGTTGAGCGATTGTGCTAAAACCATGGAACTCAGGAGTTCCTCACACCTTCTCCCGAGTTAACAAAATTCCTTACCCGGTCTTCTGCGTTCGCGGACTATTAAAATAGAGTCAATTTTCTCAATTTGGAATTTAAAATAAACCGTTGACTTGGGCCACCATTATTATCCCATGTGGCGACTCTGAACTAATTAAATAAATAAACTCATTCGATTAATGTTACTTTAAATGGAAAAACTCCATGTTCCTCAGAAAAAATGAGGTGCGACAGTGATAAAAACACAAAATTCTTCCATGCTCATGTTAAAGGGAAGAGGAAGAGATTACAAGTATCCAGATGTAACGATCCGACTTGTCATTTAAAGAATTTACGCCCTGTTCAACGACTTAAGGTCTCGAGCAGCTTCGTGATATGTATTATGATCCGCGTGCGTGGCTGATTTTGGTTTTCGGAAGATTCAAAATTAAATTTAAAGAAATATTTTCATTTTGAAGCTTAAATGTAAATAGCTGACCGAAGAGTTGACTTTTGAGCAAACGACCTCGGAATGGAATTTTGATGATGTCAATAGCTTTGTATGGTGATTTCGGACTTAGGCGTGTGTCCGGATTTCGATTTGGAAGTTCGTAGGACAATTCCACGCATTTTGGCGAAAGTTGGAAAATAGAAGATTTTTAGAAAATTCGACCGAAGGTGAAAATTTTGATAACGAACCAAAATCCCTCCGAAGGAGTCGTGATGGCACCTAGTCTCTAAACTAGGTAAGCCTAACATTAACAGAAATAACATTGATATTCACTAACTTTAACTTAGATAACTCTGAACAATTACAATTTTTAAAAACTGGTATTACATGTCATAAGCCTTTCTAGGAGAAGTTATACAAAATGAATACATCACTGTTCCAGAATAAAAGGAAACAAGTGAAAATGATTACAACAGAAGGCGACTCCGAGGCCTGCGAACGCAGCAGCAGGTTTACCTTGAGTCTCCACAACAACGATCCGCACAGCCACTATCGACCAAATACCTGGATCTGTACAAAAATGTACAGAAGTGTAGTATGAGAACACCACAACGGTGCCCAGTAAGTATCAAGACTAACCTCGACGGAGTATGACGAGGAACAGTCAAGACACCTACTAGTCAATTAAGTTGAACAGGATATGATAATAAACTATCAAGATAAAGATAACAAAGTAATGTCAATAGCAGGGAGAGATCAAATTACAAACAGTAGAGACAATAAAAAGGCACAGATGGTAACGAAAGATAACCAAGTAAATTCACATCAACATAGTTGGGACACAGACAAGTAAAAATGTGCTCAAATAAAGAAGGCGATGTTAACTCAATCAATCACATCATTTCTAATACACAATCCCGACCATCTCAATCCTCGGTGCCTCATATCATAATCTCAATTTCCAAACCTTTAGCACATATGGCACCTTGTGCCCACATATTTTCATCTCACTTTGCATAACAAAATCCACGTACTACCCAGTACATAATGTCCATAACCAATGCAATTAAGATGTTCAAGGAGTCTCATTTATATAACATAAAATAAATTACAGTTTCTAAACCAATTAGAAAATCAGCGAGAAAATATGAAGTTATTTTTAGAAATCATTTGAATGATGAAAATATCCTTTTCAAATAAAATACAACATTGAATAAATTATTGCCTTTAATATAGGATTTATTAAATTA
>MDKI01144066.1:0-26799 GCA_005239505.1 Nicotiana paniculata | reverse complement strand
TAAAAGAATATAGACCTATCTCATGTTGCACCACTGTGTACAAGATCATATCTAAAATGCTGACAGGAAGACTAAGACAAGTGATGAACATATTGGTGGATGATAGTCAAGTAGCATTTATACCAGGGAGAGGGTTGATTGATAATGTGTTACTGAGTCATGAGCTAATAAAAGGTTATGGAAGGAAGGGTACATCACCCAGATGCATGATAAAGATAGACATGCAAAAGGCTTATGATTCTATTGAGTGGAAGTTTCTGGAACAGGTGCTGGAAGGACTATGTTTTCCTAAACAATTTATATGATGGACTATGGAATGCATTAAGACTGTGACATATTCTATCTCTATAAATGGTAGTCCAACAAGACCATTTGATGCAAAAAGGGGGGTGAGACAAGGTGATCCAATGTCACCTTTGTTATTTGTATTAGCCATGGAGTACTTAACAAGGAGCTTGAAACAATTGAAGGAGAACCCTAATTTCAACTATCATCCAAGGTGTGAGAAACTGAGCATCGTACAGCTTAGCTTTGCAGATGACTTGTTGCTGTTTTGCAAAGGGAATGTGATGTCAGTACAAATATTATGTGAATATTTCAATGGATTCTCAAAAGCATCTGGATTGATTTCTAACCAAAGTAAAAGTTGTTTATACTTTGGAGGAGTACCTGTTCCAGTGCAGCAGGAGATCATAAGAGTTACTGGCTTCACCAAGGGTGAACTCCCTTTCAGATATTTGGGAGTCCCTTTGAGTTCAAAGAGATTGTTTACTAGTCAATGCCAATCGCTATTAGACAAGATCTTGGGGAAGATAAAGCAATGGACATCCAAATTTCTCAGCTATGCAGGAAGGGTGCAGTTGATTTGAAGTGTGCTGATTGCTATTCAATCATTCTGGTCACAGATTCTCTTGCTACCAAAGAAAGTAATACAACAGATAGAGAGTGTATGCAGGAGATTTCTTTGGACTGGGGAGGCAGGAACAAGTCGAAAAGCTTTGGTGTCATGGGAGAAATTATGTAGGCCTAAGTCAAAAGGTGGGCTGAATATTACTGAGATCACTACATGGAACAAGGTTGCCATAATTAAACATTTATGGAATATAAGCACAAAGAAAGACAAGTTATGGATAAGGTGGGTGCATGTATACTACATAAAAGGGAGGAAGTTGTGGCAGATTGAAGCTAAGCAAGCATCATGGGTACTTCAGAAGATATTGCAGGCAGAGAAATACATAATTGAAGCTGGAATTGATATTGAAAAGGTATTGGGAGCAGGAACTTACACAATTAGAGGGATGTATAAATAACTCAGAGGAGAGTTCCCAAGGGAGAATTGGGGCAGGCTGCTATGTAATAATGAAGGATGTCCAAAATGGAAGTTCATACTCTATCTTGTTGTCCAAGAGAAGTTGTATACAAAGGATATGATCATCAAATGGGGAATGCAAGTCAGTCCTATATGTCCATTATGTGATCAGGAGGTAGAGAGCCATCAACATTTGTTCTTTAAATGCGCATTCTCAACAGAAATATGGAGAAGGATATTGGATTGGATGCGCACTGATCGAAGAGTGAATGAGTGGAATGAAGAGGTAAAATGGACAGTGATGCATGTGGAGGGAAAGAGTTCGAAAGATATGCTATACAGAATCTGTCTTACTTCTACTGTGTACCAGATATGGATGGAGAGGAATCGAAGAATATTCAAACAAGAGAAGAAGAGTAGTGTAGCAATTACAAGATTAATAGTACAGGAACTACATTGTATAGGGCAGAATATGAGTAGTGTAAAGAGTGCATTGGAAAAACTGATTTTTTATCCTTAGCACAGAGGAAGAGAGGAGACTGGGTTTGGGGATGCATGTCCAAAATCAGGTAGTTATACTTTGTAAATATTTACTTGGTAATAAAAATTGAAAATTACCAACAAAAAAAAATAAAGCAAAGAAGAGATAATTTTTATTGAATGATCTTTGATAGGATAAGTGAGGCAAACAGAGCTTGATGTGCCAGCTATGAAACAAGTTTGCTATGAATTACAATGTATAAAATTGTAGAATGGAAATTAGATTATAAAAATGGTGGTAAAGTATGCATGTTATAGTAATTATCAGGTAATCACTTTTCTTGAATCGTATGTCCATTTTGAGTACTTAACCACTTTCCTTGGATCAATGGTCCATTATGAGCATTTCCTTAGTCCATTTGTTAATTCCTGAAAAACTTGTAATTGCTGAGTCAATGCTCAATTTTCGTAACTACTGAGTTAATTTTGTAACTGCTGGTATGTTGGTTATCTCCTTTAAGAATAGCTACCTCTGAATATTCCTATATGGTGATATTTTATCCGAACAATCTTCTCGGATCGGATCACTGTCCCTGACTAGTGATGTTTACCTCGGGAATGACACCACTAGATCCTGATTTAGACGACTCGGGTTGTACTTCCTTGGCTGGCCTTCCAATTTGATTTGGAGCTGATTAGGCTATACTTTCCATGTATTGGCCATCGAGTGGACCACATATTAAGTCCATTTTTACCAATACAAGGTAAATCTAAATTGCTAATAAATTATTTCAGATTGTAATAAGATAAGTAATGTAGAGATGATTGTGTCACTCTCAATCTTGGGGAGGGGGACCGACACTCAACCAAGATTAATCCAATCAAGCAAGCCTACAAAGTGCCTAGAAATAATATGTAGTAAACCACCAAAAACATATAACTACAAAATACTGATTTCCATTACTTAAAGAATTTCATTGATAGTTGATAAAAATGATACAAGTCCATAGTTTTAAGTAGAAGCAAATGACAAAACAATATTTCTAATTTCCCCATACATACATGACCCACAAATTTTTTCTACGGAGCCTCTAAGAAGTCATTAGTAAAATAAGTAAATACTGATGACAAGGCCTCGACTATACCCAAAATAATATACAAAAGATCAAGATACAACATGAGGGCCCCAGTGTAGAGTAGCGCTCACCATAATAAGCTTAAGAGAGAGTATACTACTATTGAGAATCTATGATACCTACTGAGTTACCAACTGCATCCATTAAAGATGAAGTGCCCCTGACAAAAAGGACGTTAGTACATATGAAATAGTACTAGTATGTGAAGCTAATTACCCTCACATGAAATGGAATTTCAACATATGGAGAGAACACATGGAACTAGGGAGAAAAAAATCAATAGAAATAAATATGACATGTTAAAGCATAATGAAAAGTGTAACATGAGTAAAACCTTCAAATAAACATTAACATTTTATTTGGAAGATCATTAGTTACCGACATAAGAACATATAACAACCATGTGCGCGACAATAACATACGATCTCAGCCCGATTAGCTAAGACGTCTCGCCATGTCGTGTGGTTCAGTGTGACTTTGCTGGCAATACATTCATCCCTATTAAGGAGCATAATCTCATCATTATGCAAAAGGACTAATTTCTAATCGCCTTCCTACATCATCACGGGTAGTTTCGAGTATGTAAAGATCTGATTGGTTGTTTCGGTCATTGACATTTTTTTGGTGGTTTGAAGTCTTGAATAGCTTCATATAATGTATTAAGACTTGACAGAATATTTGGTTTTGATTTTTTGGAAGTTCGGGATTGATTCAGAAGAGTGATTCTCAATTAAGAAGGTTTAAGTTGGAAGAGTTTATCAAGGTTTTACTTGTGAGTAAACAATCTCAGATTCATATTTTTATGATTTTAATAAGTTCATATGGTGATTTTCGACTTAGGCGCATCTCCATATTTGGATTTGAAGGTTCCTAAGTTGATTTGACTCTATTGGCTAAAGTTGGAAATTTGAAGGTTTAGAAATTTTATAAGTTTGACCGTGAGTTGACTTTGTGGATATCGGGTTCGATAGTTATCCCAGAACTTGGAAGGGGTCCGTTTTGTAATTTGAAACTTATGTGCAAAGGTTTGATTTCATTCCGAGTTGATTTCAAAGGATTCACACTCGTTCATCAAAGTTTGAAGGTTTGAAAATTAAGAGAATGATCTTGATCTTCGATTCTTGGTTTTGATGTTATTATGATGTTTCGAGTTGTTGTATAAGTTTGGATAACGTATTTGGACTTGTTGTCATATTTGGGCGGGGTACTGGGGGCCTCAGGTGTGATTCGAGATGGTTTGGCAGTGCTGGTTTCTAGTGCATCTGATGTCTTTTGTGGTCGGAGGTGGATCTATGCAATCGCGTAGAAGATTATTGGGAAGCTGGCAATGCATCACGTTCCAATGAGGTCCCGCGTTCTCTTTAGATGGTGGATATGGCTATCTCATTTGCACTCATCACTTCACAATCGTGGAGTATCGCTGGAGGCAGTTGGCTCCTTGGCTTCCGCGTTCGGGGGAAGAGCTCGCGTTTGCGCTTATGTGGTTCGTTGGTTTTTGTGATAGCGGGGCTCAAACGCGATCGTGTAGTGCATTCTTCTGGGCCAATGTCACTTTGTTCTTCACAATCGTGAAGGTTATTCGCGATCACAATGTGTATAACTAGGCAATGCATATAAGTTTTCATTTTTGGACTTTAAGCTCATTTTATCGTATTTTCAGATTGGAAGCTCGGGTTCGAACAATTTTGTGGGGATTTTCACTACTTGAATTTGGTTAAGTATTTTTGACTCGGATTTGAATATTATCATGCTTCTATCTTTGATTTTGGAATTTGATTGATGAATATAATAGTGAAATTGGGAGTTTTGGCAAAACTTTTCTAAAGTGGATAATTGGGTTTTGAATATCGATTCAAAGCCAAATTTGGATGAAACTTGTATGGTTGGCCTCATATTCGACTGAGTTATCAGAATTTGTGAGTCTTGTCGGGTTTCGAGGTGCGATCCCGGGTTGTGTTTAAGTACTTCATTAAATATTCGACCTTTATCATTTGGGTTTGATTTCTATAGCAGTATTTGATAATATTGAATTTTTTTTTACTAGATTCGAGTCGTTTAGAGGATGATTCACGCGGGAAGGTATTTTTGAATATTTATTTGGCTTGTTTGAGGTAAGTATCTGGTCTAACCTTATGTGGGGAATACCCATTAGGATTTGGCCTTAATTACTTGTTCGTGATATATGAAAAGCATCATGTACATGAGGTGACGAGCGTGTACAAGGTTACTATGTGTGGCTTATGACGGATTAGACCGTAGGCTATTAACATGCCTTTATTTGATATTGTAATTTATATGAAACATTCTTAAACCACTTTGAGACTACATGATCATGTTCTCTACATTTGACTTAGCCATGGTCATGCTTTATTTATTGAACACTCCTCCGCACTTTTATATTATTGTCATATCTTTGAGAACTTTGTTGTTAAGATGTGAACGTATATCTTGATGAAGCTTTGGTATTATTGTTTTGTAATAATGTAACACATGTGGACATGTTGTGTGGGTTGATGATTTTTATGTGGAGTATAAAGGTGGCGATATGTGCATGCGGCGACATAAGAGAGGTATTTTATTATTATGTGCAAGCGGCGAAATAAGGGTTGTGATATGTGTATGAGGCGAAATAAGGAAGGAATTTTATTGTTATGTGTATGCGACAAAATAAGGGTGACAATATATGAATATGGCGACATAAGGGAGGCCTTTATGTTATGTGCATGCGGCGAAATAAGGGTAGCGATATGTACATGCGGCGATATAAGGGAGGGATTTGATGTTATGTGTATATGGTGAAATAAGGGTGGAGATATGTGCATGCGACGACATAAGGGAGGCAATTCATTTTTATGTGCATGCGATGAAATAAGAGTGGCATTGTTGATGATATTATGTGATGATTCGGGAGTGTCTTTCTTGATGTTGTTTATGTGTTGAAACGGGGTTGATATTTTGATTGCATACACGTTCCTTAAAAGTTTTTGTCTTGTATTTTTAATAAGTTGTTTGTTGAACTTGACATTGTATCACATGCCCCACTTCTTTTGATGATTTTTTAATAAAGATGGGCTTTTCTACACTGAGTTGTCATCACATGCCCTACGAGATAGTTGCTATTATTTTTCTTATATATTATGTTGTCAGTTATTGATATATTGCACATGTGCGAGTGTGATTTATATTGTGGCACGAGGTCATTGTCGTGCGTGTATGATTTGTATTGGCATGAGGTCTTTGTCGTGCGAGCATGAGGTCCTTTCATGCGAGTGTGATTGGTATTGGCACGAGGTCTTTGCCATGAGAGCACGAGGTCGTTTCCGTACGAGTGTGATTGATATGAGCACGAGGTCATTATCGTACGGGTGTGATTGGTATTGGCACGAGGTCTTTGTCATGCGAGCACGAGGACATTGCCTTGCGAGTGTGATTGATATGGGCACGAGGTCTTTGCCGTGCAAGTGTGATTGGTATTGTGATATGAGGTCTTTGCCATGCAAGTGTGACTCATAATGTGGGCACGAGATGTCATATGTGTGTATTTTAGTTGATACTTGTTGCTAAAGCTAATCCTTTACTTGCATTGAATTATTATTACTGGTTCTGATGAAATTTCTGTTATTACTTACCTGTCGTACTTTCTATTTCCAGTCATTTATATATTGCACGGGTTAGTTGACTATAAACTATCACATGACTTGAACCTCGTCACTATTTCACCGAGTTTAGTCTTGATACTTACTGAGTACCGACTGTGGTGTACTCATACTACATTTCTACATTTTCCATGTAGATTCTTGGAGCTAACCTACTGTGGATGACAAAGGCAGGCATTGAAGTTGTAGTTGCATCCCAAATTCGAGCTACCATTTGTTCATGGTAGATTAGGACCCCATTTCTATTTATGTAATCTTCAAACCGATGGTGTACTTATTTCTTTTACTAGTTTTTATTAATCCAAATCATAGTGGCTCATTACTTGTACCAACAATCCTTGGGATAGTTATTTTGAAATATTTTGCAATGTTTTTCTATAATATTGATGATCTCATTTCAGTTATTGCTTATACTGTTTGGCTTACCTAGCGGGTCGAGTTAGGTACCATCACGACTTAGTGGAGTTTTGGGCCGTGACATGGTATGGTCTTTGCAACCTATGCCTTCTCGGTTACATAATAATACTCCAAATAAATATTTCTTTATAGCAATTCATAAAATCTTTTTTTATTGACACTTTGGGACATACATAATAACTTTTATTCATGGCACAAATGGACACATATCATCTTCATTCTTTCATTTCATTCATATGACATGGATTGTGGAAAATCATCAAAGGTATTTAAAATATTAGAAAGCCATAGCTACAAACACATGAGCACATGAAAGCTTAAAATACTTGAAATATTTTTATAACGATCCAATCGGTTATTTATGAATTTATATTTCGTTTGGTGGTTTGAGGTCTTCGGTAGTTTCTAATGATGTGTTATGACTTGCGTGTTTTGTTGATTTTGATTTACCGAAAGTTTAGGATTAATTCACAAGAGTAATTCGCAATTTAGAAGCCTTAAGTTGGAAGAGTTATTCAACATTTGACTTGTGAATAAACAACCTCATATTTGTGTTTTGATGGTTTGAATAGGTTCGTATGGTATTTTGTACTCAGGCATATGTCTGTATTTGCATTTGGAGGTTACTAGGATGATATGACTTTTTTGTCGAAAGTTGGCAATTTAAAGGTTTAGAAATATCATAAGTTTGACCATGAGTTGACCTTGTGGCTATCGGGTTTGGATTAATATTCTGGTACTTGGAATGGGTGTGTTTTATCATTTAGAACTTGTGGTCAAAGTTTGGTTTCATTTTGAGTTTATTTGGTATGGATCATATGCTTAATTGTGAATATCTGAAGTTCTGAATTCGAAGGTTGCATGATGAGTTTTGGTGTTTGATTCCTGATTTTCATGTTATTTATGATGTTTCGAGCTTTTGGATAAGTTTGGATGACGTATTTGGACTTGTTAGTAGTATTAGACGGGGTTTCGAGGGCCTCGAGTGTATTTTGGATTGGCTTCAGACCATTCGAAAGTGTTTTGGTAGGCCTGGTACTAGAGTCGCGCAACTGCAATGGTTTTTGCGCAAGTGCAAGGTCGAAGAAGTGCTGGGGTGGTCACATCTGCGAAGAAATCTGGGGATGGGAAGACCGCAAATGCAGAGTAGTTGCGCATCTGCACATCCGCAGGAAGTGGGTATGTGTGCGCAAAAGCGCAGACGCAGGAGCAAAACCTTTCTTGCAAAAGCGATTGGGGGCTGAGGTGAGGTAGCTCGCAGAAGTGAGGTTTTTCCGCATATGCAATTTCGCAGAAGTAGGTATCTGAATCGTACATGCTATATTGCCTAACAGCAAGTTATAATAAAAGGGTTCATTCATATTTCATTATTTTGAGATTTGGATCTTGGATCGAGGTGATGTTTTAGGCGATTTTTACCCACTTGGATTGGGTAAGTGTTCTTGACTCGGATTTGTATATTGTTCATGATTATATCTTTGATTTTGGCATTTGATTGGTGAATCTAAGAGAGAAATTGGGGATTTTGGCAAAACTTTTCTAAAGTAAAAAAAAATGGAGATTTGAACTCCGATTTGGAGTAGGGTTTGGATAAAACTTATATATTTGCACTCGTATTCTAATAGCGTTCGGGATTTATGAGTTTTTTTCAGGTATCAGGGTGCGGGCCCGATTTGAATTTTTGGTTGACTTTAAGTATTTGATTAAGATTCGACCTTTATCTTTTAGGTTTGATTCCTATGGCTTTATTTGATGTTATTGAGTTTTTTTTTGCTAGATTCGAGCCGTTTGGGAGTCGATTCGCATGGGAAGGTATTTTTAGAGTATTGATTGGGCTTGTTTGAGGTAAGTGTATTGCCTAGTTTTGGTTTAATTTTTCCTAATAATTGATATTGTTTGCCCCATGTAATGTTGATGTATATATGAGGTGACGAGCGTATATACATGTTCCATGGGTATTCATGCTCGGGGTGGATTGTATATTATTCTATGCCTTGTTGTTTGTGTGTTCTACTTTATTCTATATATTATTCAATTAATTAACTACGTGAGCATAATAAATCATGCTAGATCTAATATTAAGGCTATTGATGCCTTAGTTTTAACATGATAAATTAATCTTGAGAATGATGCTATACTACCTTGGAAATAATCACATGTATGTTATGAACACACATTCTCACTTGTTGCTCTCGTGTTGTGCCTTGAATTGAACGAGTGCTCTCTGTGATGGATGTGTGATCCTTTGTATTACTACGAGTGTTCATCCCTTTTTCATGATAGAGATCATGTTTTAGGATTACCATTTCCTAAATTGGCCAAGTTGGGAATTTGTGAAATCATTGCTAAGTTGATTTAGTCGTAGGCATGCTTTATATATTTGACCCCTCACATTCATTTATTTTCATATCCTTGTGCACTTTGTTGATAAATTATGAGCATATGTATTTGATGATGATGTGGCTTATTGCATTGTTGTGATTATAACACATGTGGACATGTTGGTTGGGTGTTGGCACTAAGGTTTGTCCGTGCGATTGTGATTGATATTTGTATTGTGTCAGGGTACAGAGCGATAAGGGTTGATATTTTTGTTATGTCAGGATACATAGCGATAAGGGTGGATATTATTATTCTGTCGGGGTGCAGAGCGATACAGGTTGAGATTGTTATTGTGATGAAATGTGGAGTACAGAGTTTAAATATGCATATAAATCCTTTATGTTTTTCATGAATTTCCACATGATTATGTTGTATCTAACATACTAATTTATGCCTCTGTTATTATTTGATGATTTGGTTGTCAAGATGGATTTACCTATGTAGAGTTGATATCTCATGTCTTTTTGAGTTATCAGTAGCGTATCAGATTGGTATGATAAGGATGTTGTGATAGTGCATTGATATATTTGATTCTTGGAAGGTTCTTGAATATTTTATTTGGCAATTGATACAGAATTAGATTTTGTTGGGCACAGGTTTATAGTCATGTATGAGTATTGAGCACACATATTATATTGTGCATACCTATTCGTGAGCGGGGTTGGTGTAAATTTTGTTTGTTGGATATATCAAATGGTAGAGTTTATTTATTACCCTATCCCAGTTGTACACCTTTACCATTGATATTCTTTATTTTGTGATTGTCTTTATGTCATATTTTCTCTGCATTTACATGTTATTGAGTTGCACATGTTCTTCTAAGTGGGTATCTCTTGACTTAAAAATCTCGTCACAACTTCTTTGAGGTTAGTAAAGATACTTACTGAGTACATGGGGTTAGTTGTACTCATACTACACTTTTGTATCTTTCATATTGATTTTGGAGCTAAGTAGTTGTGGAAGACGAAGCCATGC
Organism: Nicotiana paniculata; assembly: GCA_005239505.1. NCBI lineage: Eukaryota > Viridiplantae > Streptophyta > Magnoliopsida > Solanales > Solanaceae > Nicotiana > Nicotiana paniculata. The sequence goes on along the minus strand of MDKI01144066.1, from coordinate 16,444 downwards.
ATTCGAAGCGTACCAGCATACCAGATTCATGCTACATTTTGTTCATGGTAGTTTAGGATTTCATTTTTGTATATGTAAACTTCAAACAGATGTTGTAAACATTCTTCATAACCGCTTGGTAAATCTAATCTTAGTGTCTCATGACTTGTACTACCAGGGATAGTTGTATTGAATTTTTTTACAGTTTTATGAATAATATTGATGATTTTCTCGTTATGGTAGTAAGTTATACAGTTTGTCTTACCTAGCGGGTTAAGTTATGTGTCATCACGACTTGGTAGAATTTTTATCGTGACAAGTTGGTATCAGAAAACTAAGTTCATAAGTTCTACGAGTCATGAGAAGGTTCCTAGTAGAGTCTTGTAGATTGGTACTATGGCGTCCATAACTATCTCCGAGAGTCTATAGGGCATCTAAGAAACTTCCCTTCTTTCTTTCCTTCTTGTGCGACCTTTTTAGCTTGATGTATGTATCTTCGATTTCTTCCTATTCATATGTATGTGATATTGAGCACTTAGTATCGGTGTGTACCAACGACTTGTGATGTTGCGTATGGGATGCAAAGGGCTATGGATGCATGATCATCATCTCGATATGTTGTACATTTTCAGGATGTGGATGTGTTGGTGGATCTTTTAGTTGTGCACTTGTGGACTAAAGTGGATTCTTATATTGTGTTGACGAGTGTAGCCTCGAAAGGTTTAATTGGTCTCCTAGTTGTTGTGGCCATGGTAAGATATCAATTTGAGACTAGCCAGTGGGTTATCTCTTGCGAGAAAATTTGAGGTTGTGTGTTTCTTATGAGGCTTACTATTATTTCGGAGCACTTGATGAAGTTGTCTTGACTGTCACAAGGATGAGTATGCACTTGGCAGAGTCTTTGGAGTGTTTTATGACTAATATTAGATGAGTTTATGAAGTATTCAGTTGATTAACAACATGGGATCGGGGCAGCTATGAAGGAAGGTACTGTGGGTTACAGACGACATGTTATATGGCTTCGAGCCAAGTAAGGGGAGTCTTCTATCGACTATTGGATCACATGGTCATATGTTATATCAGTTTCTGGACAGGGGGAAGCTTGTGGATTTGCTATGCCTTGAAAGGGATCACTTCAAGGATGATTTGAGCAAGGGATGGGTGGATGCATGATGTACTATACTTTGTGGGTATATGGAAATCTTGAAATGATTCAAGTTTGATATTTGTTGTGTATGTAGTATGCAAGAAAAAGGAATCACTGGGTTAATTCTTTTGGATATTCATGTTCTAATGGAGCACATGTTATTTGGTACATATTGGTTGTGCATCGAAGATTGGATCGGAGTGGATGGCCATCGAGAAGGTTCTTATGGGTTCAGAATTCATATGTGGTAGTTAAAGATTTTCGGAATTGTGTATGGCCAGGACTTGAGATCTGTATTAGATAGTGGTGAGACTTGTGATACTTCTATATAATTATTGATTCTACATTATAATATTATAGAGATAGAAGAAACAACTTCGAATTCACTGAAGGTCCCTTTAGAGTGAGCATTTCGATTTGAGTTACCTTTAGGTCTGGCAGTCTGCGTGATTTAGTTAATTTAGAGGGATTCAGTCCCAATGTCTTGGTGATGTACGAATAGGTTTCGAAGAGTTCATGACTATTTTGACTACGGCTTGGGGTTGACGTCTTTTGCTATAGGTATAGAAGGTTTTTGTGTGCCACCATGTTCTCCTAGATTGAGTTAAGTGGAGGGTTCTTGGTTAATGGTGTGTCTATCCTTCTCGTTATTTAACGTAGATGATGAAATTCTCGTGTTTTCATAAGTTAACATTGATAGTTATGGTGCACAGTGTGGGATGGAGATTTGCATGGACAAGGTTGAAGATCAGTATCAAAAATAAGGTCATGAGTTTTATACAGCATGAGATTCAGATGTTTAGAGGATGCTAGCACTATCTTGTGTCGCCTCAGAAGAGTGTGTTTTAGAAGACGCATTGCGCTTTAACTTGCGGACGCTTGACTAGTACTACAAAGATCGCCTGGTTGTTAACTGTTGATGATTAGGTTTTCCTATGTGGTGCGGAAGACTTATGGAAGTATTTCTCATGAGGTGATTGTGTATGAGTGATGTGTCAGTCCTTTGAGCGGGAGAGTCGGGATCAGATATGGGGATTCCTGTATTCTTGAGGTTTAGAGACTGGATGTTCTCAGATGCAGACTATTCCTTGGATGCAGACTGTAAAGGTATATTAGGAGTTAGGAAGTTAATGGTATGTGTTACGGCTAGATTGTTGTGTACTTGGGAAGGTTATTTACCTGTTTTGGTACTATCGGAATTGATTTGGGGCCCAATGATAGAACTAATGAGAATGTGTATTCTGCATCGGAGCACGTTTGTTTGCTCAGCACATCGATTGTTGGGGTGAGTCAGCAGCTATAATTGATCTCATTCATGTCCTGATATATTCCATGTGTTACTCTCTTACGCTACGATGGGCTATGAGACTACTTGACTATTCACACGCACGATGTGGTTTTGTTTCGGCTTGGTGGCGAGATTTGGAGTGAGATGGCTCTTAGGGTGTTGAATTATTTATTGCGCCTTGGTTATGGTTTTTATGTCTATGTTATATTGTGTTTTCCTTTTATCATGGTTACGGTCATGCAGTTCATGTGTTTGTTGTTGATATGCATGTGGCTGTTGATTGTGAGCATTATGGATCGATAGGTATTCCATGTGGATCAGTGTGTTTGCATCAGTCTACGTGCTGCAACATGAGTATGCTAGAATGTGATTCTTTGTGGTTATTTTGTATGTTTTGCTTCTCCCTTGTGGGATGGAATTCAAAGAATAGTGTCACTAGGGTTATACATGTTGGACTTGTTGGGTAGTTCTCTTATTTGGTCCTCCTTCTGTCTTTGGTTATATTCAAGTTGTTGCTTGTTGGGTGCGTATTGAGCGATATGTGGTTCTAAGTGGCATTGGATGTGGCTTGTTAGTCTAGCAACTTGTACTATGTGAGATAAGGTTATTGGACCTGGAATTAGAGCAACTAGATTGGGATAAGATGTGTAAAGAAGAATTATGTCATCAGTCAGCTTAGAATTTGGCAATGGTTCTTGTCGGGCGAGAGAGCTCCACGAATTGTTAACCTGGAGAGTAGTTATGAGTTTCTACGTGTTCTTTCATTATTACTTGTGTTCTGAAAGTTTGGAACAAGGTTTTACATGATATGAGGTATGTTGTCAGTACCGAATTCGTAATGACCAGCTATTACAGTCTGGAATATTACTATGATACATGAGTTATATGGTATAGTATGTGATTATATCTTGGAATATGGTTATGGCTTGATGCAGTTTGTTTAGATTTATACAGTGTATAAATATGAGAATCGAGTTTTACAGAAAATTTTGGGTGTTGGAGATTGGGTTCTAAGGTTTATAGACTAAGGTTGAAGAAAGAATCTTCAATTAGGTTGTGTTGAATAGGCTTATATAGATTGAGGTAACGTGGGATCACCCATAGGTATGTGTATGGTGAGTTTATACAGTGATTTGATGGCTTTGGAACAACTCTTGGAACATTTGGGGACAAACGTATGTTTAAGTGGGGAAGAATGTAACAACCCGATCAGTCATTTTGAGCATTGGGATTCAATTCGATGGTTTGAGTTCTTGGGTAGATTCATATGATGTATTTCGACTTGTGTGAATAGTTGGTTTTGATTTGCGAGAAATTTGAGATTGATTCAGAAGAGTAATTCTCAATTTAGAAGCCTTAAGTTGGAAGAATTGACCAATATTTGACTTGTGAATAAACAACCTCAGATTCGTATTTTGATGGTTCCAATATGTTTGTATAGTGATTTGGACTTAGACATATGTCAGGATTTTGTAACGACTCGGTAGGTCGTTTTGAGATTAGCACCCCCGATCCCCTAATAATTTCTTTCCCCATATCTATTTCTTCTTTTGGGACTTGTCGGAACGTTGAATAGTGAAGTTCAAAGAGTTTTTGGACACATAGTCCTTATATGTGAGTTTAAGCTTTAGAAATCGGACCGTAGTTGGAACCGTACGAAAGCAGGTCTGAAATGGGATTCCGTCGACTCTGTTAGGTCTGTTGGGTGATTTCGGAGTTAGGAGCGTGTCCGGGTTCGAGGTCTGTAGTAAATTTAGGCTTGAATTGGCGAAAGGTTAGAATTTCGGCGATTTCGGCCGATAGGTGCAATTTTGATATCGGGCTCGGATGGAATTTCGTGAGTGGTTGTAGGTCCGTTGTGTCATTTGTGAACTGCGTGTAAAATTTGAGGTCATTCGGACTAGTTTTGATGTGTTTCGGCATCGATTGTAGATTTTGGAAATTTCATAAGTTCTTAGGCTTGAATCCATGTATAATTGGTGATTTTGGTGTTATGTGATGTTTTTTGGAGGCTCGACTAAGTTTGGATAAGGTATTAGGACTGGTTGGTAAGCTTGGTTGAGGTCCCGAGGGCCTCGGGGATGTTTCAGATGCTCAACGGGTGATTTTTGGAACTTGGTAACAACTGAACCATTGATGGTTGTGGTGTCTCGCACCTGCGATGGATTTTCCGCAGGTGCGGACACGCAGTGCGGAAGAGGAGCTCGAAGGTGCGAACTTGGTCAAGTCAACAAGTTCTCGTAGGTGCGGAGCCGCAGATGCGGACCTAGGCCTTTAAGTGAGATTTCGCACCAGTGATGGATTTTCCGCAAGTGCAGTCCAAAGGGCGCAGGTGCGGAAATCGTTGGGCAGTTTATATCAAATTCGAGGGCTTGAAATTCATATCTTCTAAAAATAATTTAGAGCTCGGGTGTAGGCGATTTGGAGTGGGTTTTGAGGAAAGGCTTCATTGGTAACAATTCTTAACCTTATTTCTTTTATATATCATTAATCTATAGCAATTTCTTCCATGCAATCAAGAAATTTAGGTGAAAAATCATGCATATGGGAAGAAGTCTCCCCAATTAGAAATTCGAAAATTTAATAGGATTTTGACGTCCGGTTTCGATGATTCTTGTTCGAGTGAGTTCGTGATTGAATGGATGTTTTAAATTTGTAACTTTCACTCGTTTCTGAGACGTGGGCCCGGGGGACTTTTTGGGCGATTTTCCTAATTCGCGTATTAGCCTCGAACTTATTAGCTATTTTGAGTCCTTAAAATGATATTTACATTATGCAATCGAATTGAATAAATTTGGGCCATTCGGAGTCGGATACTCGTGGCAAGAGCGTGGTTTTGGGTTAAGTAGCGCAGTCGAGGTAAGTGGCTTGCCTAACTCTGTGTTGGGGACTTCCCCTTAAGCTATTTTAATACTGTTTTGTGTTGTTTGGGCGCCGTGTACGTGAGGTGACGAGTACGTACACGGCTCATTGTTGCTAAAACTCCATTTTTCCCTCCATGACTTAAATCGTTTCATTTCCTATTTCACTGTCTCATGTATTGGTTATGTAGTTAGATTAAGAAGTAGCATATTTACTTGTTTTACCTGAACTTCCCCTAGTTTTTACTATGTGTACCATGTTTAGGTAGTTTTATCCATATTTTTGCCTGTGATTTTTCCTGAATTATTTTAAATAAAAATTGTATCCTGTATTGTACTGCATTGCATATTTAAATTGGGACTACAGACGAGATTCCGGGAGCTTTCCCCATGTACTGCATTGCATATTTAAATTAGGACTACGGACGAGATTTCGGGAGCTTTCCCCTATACTGCATAGCATATTTAAATTGGGACTACGGACGAGATTCCGAGAGCTTTCCCTCCGTACTGCATTGCATATTTAAATTGGGACTACAGACAAGATTCCAGGAGCTTTCCCCATGTACTACATTGCATACTTGTAACTGTGATATATGTTTAGCTGAGCCGAGGGCTCCCTGTTATTATTTCCTTGTTAGATCATTGTTTTTACTGATTTGTCTCAGCTTATTATATCTCTCTGTTCAAATTTTAAACAGTTTTTACTGTAAAAATCCAGTGGACCCTTAACCTGACCTCGTCACTACTCGACTAGGGTTAGGCTTGGCACTTACTGGGTACCAATTTGTGGTGTACTCATGCCCTTTTCTGCACATGTTTTTTTTTTCGTGTGCAGATCCAGGTACCAGCGCTCAGTTTCGTGGATAGGGGTCCGAGCAGCAGCTTTTAGGAGACCGAAAGGTAATTGTGCCGCGTCCGCAGAGTCCTTCAAGTCACCTTCCACTCCAGATTTAAATAGATTTCTTTTTTTTCATGTAAATTCCCTCTCGTTGTATAGAGCTATTTTGAGACAGAGCTTGTGTCTAAAGTGATATTTCGGGTTTTGGGAAAAGTTGTATTTTGTACGCGCCAAGTGGCGATGTTTCATTGTAGACTCACTTATTTCACCTTTATTTAATTGCTTCTATTTAATATGTGTTTCCGCAATTAGGCTTACCTAGTCGTAGAGACTAGGTGTCGTCAGGATGCCTTTCGGAGGGTAAATCGGGTCGTGACAAGTTAGTATCAGACTGTCTAGGTTCATAGGAGTCACCAGTCACAAGCCAGTTTATTAGAGTCTCGCGGATCGGTGCGGAGACGTCTGTATCTATCTTCGAGAGTCTATGTAACTGTTAAGAACAATCATATTCTTTGGAATTCCTTATCGTGCTAGTTACTGTCATCAAAATTATAAAATTCTATTTTACTCTTGCTCACAGATGGTGCGGGCCTGTACCGGACGGACTGATGATCAGGCACCCGAGCCCCCAGCTAGAGCCACCAGAGGCAGGGGCCGGGGTAGAGGATGAGCACGCGGTACAGCCCGAGCAACGGCGAGAGCAGAGACGGAGGAGCCCCCAACAGCTACAATTGGAGGGGCACAGGAGGTCCTTACTATTACTCCAGCCTTGCAGGAGACTTTATCTCAGTTCATGAGCATGTTCAGTACTCTAGCTCAGGCTGGACTACTTTCGATAGCTCCCGCTACATCTCAAGCCGGGGGAGGGGCACAGACTCCCGCAGACCACACTCCTGAGTAGAGGGGCCAAGTTGATCAGGCCCCAGAGTATATTCCTATGCCCCCAGCGGCTCCAGTTCAGCGTGATGCTAGGGCAGCGGCTTCTGAGGCGAAGTAGCTCAGACTTGAGAGGTACAAGAAATACCACCCACCTACTTTCAGTGGACTAGCTTCAGATGACGCTCTGGGATTTCTTGAGGAGTTTCATCGTATTCTCTGCATTATGGGAATTGTGGAGACCAGTAGGGTTTTTTTCACCGCTTTTCCAGCTGAGGGGAGCGGCATATCAGTGGTGGCGGGCCCATGAGCTGAGTAGTCCCGACGAGGCAGCCTCACTCACTTGGACTCAGTTTTCAGAGATATTTATTCGAGAGTATGTCCTTCAGAGCCTCAAAGATACTTGGCGCGCGGAGTTCGAGCAGTTGCACCACGGTACTATGATTGTGTCAGAGTATGCAGTCCGTTTCAGTAAGTTAGCTCGGCGTGCACCAGCCTTGGTTGCCACAGTCAGAGAGCGGGTTCGTCGCTTTATTAAGGGACTCCATCCTGTTATTCGGACCAGTATGGACAGAGAGTTAGAGATAGATACCACTTACCAACAGGCAGTGAGTATTCCTAGAAGAGTAGAGGGCATGTTCGCCCGGGATATAGAGGAGAGAGAGGCTAAGAAGTCTCAAGAGACTGGCCATTTTTCAGGAGTTCGTGCACCAGCAGCACGTCACGGTAGGGGATTTGTGGGTCGCTTTTTTCTTTTAGCCATTCTAGCAGCCAGCGATATTCCAGCTCCTCATAGACCTCAGGAGTTCTATTATGCACCGCTAGTATCTAGTGTGCCTCCAGTTCGAGGTGCGATTTCTGGCCAGCCCAGCAGGCCAGCTCCTATTTAGTCTCAGCCACAGCGTCCTCCGAGGGGTTGTTTTGAGTGTGGTGACACTCGTCACTTGATTAGAGATTGCCCCAGGGCCAGGAGGGGTGCACCTCCATAGTCTTATCAGCCTCCACGTTCTCTGTTAGGTCCTCCGGCTATTCTTCCAGTCCTAGATGCCACTCCACCTCCTCAGCCAGCTCGAGGTGGGGGTCGGGGAGGTAGAGGTCACCCTAGAGGGGGAGGTCAGGTAAGATACTATGCCATTCCAGCCCGTTCCGAGGCCGTTGCTTCAGACTCAGTCATCACAGGTATTGTCCCTGTCTGCCATAGGGATGCATCAGTGTTATTTGATTCAGGCTCTACGTATTCATATGTGTCATCTTATTTTGCTCCACATTTGGGGATATGTCGGGATTCTTTGAGTTCCCCTGTTTATGTTTCTACTCATGTGGGAGACTCTCTAGTTTTGGACCATGTATATCGGTCGTGTTTGATTTCTCTTAGTGGTTTTGAAACCAGGGCTGATTTATTATTACTCAACATAGTAGATTTCGATGTTATCTTAGGCATGGACTGGTTGTCTCCCCATTATGCTATTCTTGATTGTCACGCTAATACCGTGACGCTGGCTATGCCAGGCTTTCCGAGATTTGAGTGGAGAGGTACCTTAGAGTATACTCCCCGCAGGGTCATTTCATTTCTTAAGGCTCAGTGGATGGTTGAGAAGGGGTGTGATGCGTACTTGGCCTATGTGAGAGATGTCAGCGTTGATGCCCCTCCAGTTGAGTCAGTCCCAGTAGTGAGGGACTTTCCTGATGTATTCCCAGCTGATCTTCCGGGTATGCCGCCTGACAGAGATATTGACTTTGGCATTGATTTGTTGTCGGGCACTCAGCCCATTTCTATTCCTCCTTACCGTATGGCTCCTCCTGAGTTGAAGGAGTTGAAGAAGTTGAAGGAGAAGTTACAGGAGTTGCTTGATAATGGTTTCATCAGACCTAGTGTATCACCTTGGGGTGATCCAATATTATTTGTGAAGAAAAAGGATGGTTCTATGCGTATGTGTATTGATTATCGGCAGTTGAACAAGGTCACCGTGAAAAACATGTATCCTTTGCCTTGCATTGATAATTTATTCGACCAGATACAAGGTTCCAGGGTATTCTCCAAGATTGATTTGCGTTCTGGCTATCATCAGTTGAAGATTCGGGAGTCGGATATCCCGAAGACTGCTTTCAGGACCAGATATGGCCACTATGAGTTTCTTGTTATGTCATTTGGGCTGACCAATGCCCCAGCAGCTTTTATGCATTTGATGCACAGTGTGTTCCGACCTTATCTTGATTCCTTCATCATTGTGTTTATTGACGAGATCCTAGTGTATTCCCGATCACGGGAAGATCATGAGTAGCATTTGAGGACTGTGCTTCAAACTTTGAGGGAGAAGAGATTGTATGCAAAATTCTCTAAATGTGAGTTCTGGCTTGATTCAGTGGCATTCTTGGGCCACATAGTGTCTTGGGATGGGATCAAAGTAGATCTAAAGAAGATGGAGGCAGTGCAGAGTTGGCCTAGACCGTTATCAGCTATGGAGATCCGCAGTTTCCTTGGTTTGGCTGGGTACTACGCCATTTTGTGGAGGGATTTGCATCCATTGCAGCACCGATGACCAGGTTGACTCAAAAGGGTGATCCGTTCAGGTAGACTGAGGAGTGTGAAGAGAGATTTCAGAAGCTCAAGACAGCCTGACTTCAGCTCCAGTATTGGTATTGCCTTCGGGTTCAGGGTCCTATAGCGTCTATTGTGATGCTTCGTGGATTGGCCTCGGAGCGGTGTTGATGCAGGACGGTAGGGTGATTGTCTACGCGTCCAGACAGTTGAAGGTGCATGAGAAGAAATATCCAGTTCATGATCTCGAGTTGGCAGCGATTGTTCACGCCCTGAATATATGGCGTCATTATCTATACGGTGTTCCCTGTGAGATTTTCACTGATCACCGGAGCTTGCAGCACATATTCAAGCTGCAGGACCTCAATTTGCGCCAGCGGAGATGGTTGGAGTTGGTAACGGACTATGACATCACTTTATTATACCACTCGGGGAAGGCAAATATGGTGGCCGACACCTTGAGTCGCCAGGCGAAGAGTTTGGGGAGTTTAGCATATCTTCTGGCAGTTGAGAGGCCTTTAGCCTTAGATATTCAGTCCTTAGCCAGTCAGTTCGTGAGGTTGAATCTTTTGGAGCCTTGTTGGGTTTTAGCATGTGTGGTGGCTCGGTCTTCCCTTTATGACCGTATTTGAGAGCGCCAGTATGATGATCCCCACCTTCTGGTTCTTCAAGACAGGGTTCGGCGAGGTGACGTCAAGGATGTGACTATAGGGGATGATGGTGTGATGAGGATACAGGGTCGGATATGTGTGCCCAATGTGGATCGGCTTCAGGAGTTGATTCTTAGGAGGACCATAGCTCGCGGTATTCCATTCATCCGGATACCGCGAAGATGTACCAGGATCTGAGACAGCACTATTGGTGGAGGAGGATGAAGAAGGATATAATGGAGTTTGTGGCCAAGTGTCTCAATTGTCAGCAAGTCAAGTATGAGCATCAGAGACTGGGAGGGTTACTTCAGGAGATTAATCTCCCAGAGTGGAAGTGGGAACGAATCACCATGGACTTCGTGGTTGGACTTGCTCGGAATTTGAAGAAGTTCGATGCTATTTGGGTGATTGTGAATCGGCTGATCAAGTCAGCTCATTTCATTCTAGTGTTGACTATATACTCCTCCGAGAGGTTGTCGGAGATTTATATCAGGGAAATTGTTCGCCTCCACGGTATTCCAGTATCTATCATTTCAGATAGTGGTACACAGTTCACTTCACGGTTCTGGAGGGCCGTTCAGCAGGAGCTAGGCACCAGGGTAGAGTTGAGTACAGCCTTTCACCCTCAGACAGACGGGCAGTCCGAGCGCACGATTCAGACTCTTGAGGATATGCTCTGTGCCTGTGTGATGTACTTCGAAGGGTCATGGGACCGATACTTTCCACTCGCAGAGTTTGCTTATAATAACAACTACCAGTCAAACATTCAGATGGCGCCGTATGAGGCTTTGTATGGTAGACGGTGCCGGTACCCAATGGTATGGTTTGAGCCGGGCGAGGCCCGATTGTTGGGTACAGATTTGGTCCAGGACGCCCTGGACAAGGTGAAGGTGATTCAGGAGAGACTTCGCGCAGCTCAGTCTAGGCAGAAGAGTTATGCGGACCGGAAGGTTCGTGATTTGGAATTTATGGCTGGTGATTGGGTTTTGCCGTGAAGGGCGTCATGAGGTTCGGGAAGAAGGGTAACCTGAGTCCGAGATTTGTTGGCCCTTTTGAGGTGTTGCGACGTGTTGGGGAGGTTGCTTATGAGCTAGCCCTGCCTCCCAATCTAGCAGGAGTTCATCCGGTATTCCATGTCTCTATGCTCCGGAAGTATCATGGTGACCCGACTCATGTTTTGGATTTCAGTTCATTCCAGTTGGACAAGGATTTATCATATGTTGAGGATCCAGTAGCTATATTGGATAGACATGTCAGAAAGCTCATGTCAAAGGATATTGCGTCAGTAAAGGTTCAGTGGAGGGTTCAGCCGGTCGAGGAGGCGACTTGGAAGACCGAGCAGGATATGCGCAGTCAGTACCCTCATCTTTTCACAGCTTCAGGTATGTCTCTATACTCGTTCGAGGACGAACGATTTCCTTAAGACGGGGAGAATGTAACGACCCGGTAGGTCGTTTTGAGGATTAGCACCCTGATCCCCTAATAACTGCTTTCCCCATGTCTATTTCTGCTTTTGGGACTTTTCGAAACGTTGAATGGTGAAATTCGGAGAGTTTTTGGACACATAGTCATTATATGTGAGTTTAAGCTTTAGAAATTGGACCGTAGTTGGAATCGTGGGAAGACGGTTCCGGAATGGGATTCCGCCAACTCAGTCAGCTCCGTTGGGTGATTTCGGAGTTAGGAGCGTGTCCGAAATGTGCTTTTGAGGTCTATAATAGATTTAGGCTTGAATTGGCGAAAGGTTAGAATTTCGTCGATTTTGGCCGATAGGTGCAATTTTGATATCAGGCTCGGAATGGAATTCCGAGAGTGGTTGTAGGTCCGCCGTGTCATTTGTGACCTGTGTGTAAAATTTGAGGTCATTTGGACTAGTTTTGATGTGTTTCGGCATCGGTTGTAGATTTTGGAAATTTCATAAGTTCTTAGGCTTGAATCCATGTATAGCTGGTGATTTTGGTGTTATGTGATGTGTTTTGGAGGCTCGACTAAGTTTGGATAAGGTATTAGGACTGGTTGGTAAGTTTGGTTGAGGTCCCGGGGGCCTCGGGGATGTTTCAGATGCTCAACGGGTGATTTTTGGAACTTGGTAACAGCTGAACCATTGTTGGTTCTGGTGTCTCGCACCTGCTATGGATTTTTCGCAGGTGCGGACAAGCAGGCGCGGAAGAGGGGCTCGCAGATGTGGACTTGGTCAAGTCAGCCAGTTATCGCAGGTGCAGTTGGGGTTCTGCAGGTGCGGAGCCGCAGATGCGGCCCAGTGACCGCAGGTGCGGCCCTATGCTTTTTAGTGGGTTTTCGCACCTGCGATGGATTTTCCGCATGTGCGGGACCGCAGGTGCGGAAATCACTTGGTATTTTATATCAAATTCGAGGGCTTGAAATTCATATCTTCTAAAAATAATTTGGAGTTCGGGTGTAGGCGATTTGGAGTGGGTTTTGAGGAAAGGCTTCATAGGTAACAATTCCTAACCTTATTTCCTTTATATATCATTAATCTATAGCAATTTCTTCCATGCAATCAAGGAATTTAGGTGAAAATAATGCAAATGGGAAGAAGTCTCCCCAATTAGAAATTCGAGAATTTAATAGGATTTTGACGTCGTTTTTCAATGATTCTTGTTCGAGTGAGTTCGTGATTGAATGGGTGTTCTAAATTTGTAACTTTCACTCGTTTTCGAGACGTGGGCCCCGGGGACTTTTTGGGAGATTTTCCTAATTTCGCGTATTAGCCTCAAACTTATTAGCTATTTTGATTCCTTAAAATGATATTTACATTATGCAATCGAATTGAATAGATTTGGGCCATTCGGAGTCGGATACTCGTGGCAAGAGCGTGGTTTTGAGTTGAATAGCCAGTCGAGGTAAGTGGCTTGCCTAACTCTGTGTTTGGGACTTCCCCTTAAGCTATTTTAATACTGTTTTATGTTGTTTGGGCGCCGTGTACGTGAGGTGACGAGTACGTACGCGGCCCATTGTTGCTAAAACTCCATTTTTCCCTCCATGACTTAAATCGTTTCATTTCCTATTTCACTGTCTCATGTATTGGTTATGTAGTTAGATTAAGAAGTAGCATGTTTACCTATTTTACCTGAACTTCCCCTAGTTTTTACTATGTGTACCATGTTTAGGTAGTTTTATCCATATTTTTGCCTGTGATATTTCCTGAACTGTTTTAAATAAAAATTGTCTCATGTATTGTACTGCATTGCATATTTAAATTGGGACTACGGACGAGATTCCGGGAACTTTCCTCCTGTACTGCATTACGTTGCATATTTAAATTGGGAATACGGACAAGATTTCTAGAGTTTCCCCCTTGTACTACATAGCATATTTAAATTGGGACTACAGACGAGATTCCGGGAGCTTTCCCCATGTACTGCATTGCATATTTAAATTGGGACTACGGACGATATTTCGGGAGCTTTCCCCCTGTACTGCATTGCATACTTGTTACTGTGATATATGTTATGCTGAGCCGATGGCTCCCTGTTATTATTTCCTTTTAAGCTCATTGTTTTCTACTGATTTGCCTCAGCTTATTATATCTCTCTATTCAAATTTTAAACAGTTTTTACTATAAAAATCCAGTAGAGCCTTAACCTGACCTCGTCACTACTCGACTGGGGTTAGGCTTGGAACTTACTGGGTACCGATTTGTGGTGTATTCATGCCCTTTCCTGCACATTTTTTTTTTCATGTGCAAATCAAGGTACCAGCGCTCAGTTTCGTGGCTAGGGGTCCGAGCAGCAGCTTTTAGGAGATCGAAAGGTAATTCTGTCGCGTCTGCAGAGTCCTTCGAATCACCTTCCACTCCAGATTTAAATAGATTTCTTTTTTTCATGTAAATTCCCTCTCATTGTATAGAGCTATTTTGAGACAGAGCTTGTGACTAAAGTGATATTCCGGGTTTTGGAAAGGGTTATATTTTGTACACGCCAAGTGGAGATGTTTCATTGTAGACTCACTTATTTCACCTTTATTTTATTGCTTCTATTTAATATGTGTTTCCGCAATTAGGCTTACCTAGTCGTAGAGACTAGGTGCCGTCACGATTCCTTTCGGAGGGTAAATCAGGTCGTGATAGATTTGTATTTGGAGGTTCCTAGGATATTATGGGTTTTTTTGTCGAAAGTTGGCAATTTGAAGGTTTAGAAATTTCATAAGTTTGAACATGAGTTGACTTTGTGGCTATTGGGTTAGGATTGTTATTCCGGGACTTGAAATGGATCCGTTTTTTCATTTCAAACTTGTGGTCAAAGTTTGATTTTGTTCCGAGTTGATTTGGTGTGGATCAGACGCTTAGTTGTGAATATTTGAAGTTCTTGAATTGGAAAGTTGCATGATGAATTTTGGTGTTCGAGATTTTGGATAAGTTTGGATAATATATTTGGACTTATTGTTAGGACTAGACGGGGTCCCGAGGCTTTCAGATTAGCTTCGGGCTATTTGGGAGTGTTTTGGCAGGCCTGGTATTGGTGTTGCACACCTGCGATAATTTTTGTGTAGGTACGAGGTCGCAGATGCAATGGGTTGTCAAATTTGCAAGGAAAGTTGGGGTAAGGAAAGTCCACAGATGCGTATTATTTGCACATCTGCACGTCCGCAGGAGCGGGTATATATGCGTCGGAGCGCAAGCAATTGGTGGCTGAGGTGAGGCAGCTCGTAGAAGCGAGGTTTTGGCCGCATATGCGGTTTCATAGAAGAGGGTATCTCAGTCGTAAATGCGATATTTCCTGACAACATGTTAAAATTCGAGGGTTTATTCATATTTCATTATTTTGAGATTGGGAGATCGGATGGAGGCGATTTTCACTCACTTGGATTGTGTAAGTGTTCTTGACTCGAATTTGATTATTATTCATGATTCTATCTTTGATTTTAACATTTGATTGGTGAATCTAAGAGAGAAATTGAGAGTTTTTGCAAAACTTTCCAAAAGTGAAAAAATAGAGGTTTGAACTCCGATTTGGAGTTGGTTTTGGATGAAACTTATATATTTGGACTCGTATTCAAATGGGTGTTCGGATTGGTTAGTTTTGTCAGATTCTAGGTGCGGACCCAGGTTGACTTTTTGATTGAATTTGAGTATTTGATTAAATAGTCGACCTTTATCATTTGGGTTTGATTCCTATGGCTTTGTTTGATGTTATTGAGTTATTTTTGGCTAGATTCGAGCAATTTGGGTGTCGATTCGCGTGGAAGCATTTTTAGAGTAATAATTTCGTTTGCTTAAGTAAGTGTCTTGTCTAGATTTTGTTGAATTTTTTCTAATAATTGATATTATTTTTTATATGTGGGGGTGATGTACATATAAGGTGACGAGCTTATATACATGTGACATGGGTATTCATACTCGGGGTGGATTTTATATTACTCTATGACTTGTTGGTTGTCTGTTCTACTTGATTATATATAATTTTCAATTAATTGACTATGTGAGCATAATAAACCTTGCTCGAGATAATGTTAAGGTTATCGATGCCTTAGTTTGAACATGATGAATTAATCTTGAGAGTGATGCTATATTGCCTCGGAAATAGTCACATGTATGTAATGAACACACACCCATTCTCGTTACTCTTGTGTTATGCCTTGAATTGAACGAGTACACTCTATCATGTATGTGCGGTCCTTTGTATGACTATGGGAGTTCATCCTTTTTCATGCTAGAGATCATATTTTAGGATTACCATTTCCTAAATTGGCCAAGTTGGACATTTGTAGAATCATTGCTAAGTTAATTTAGACATAGTCATACTTTATATATTTAACCCTCGCATTCATTTATTTTCATGTCATTGTGAACTTTGTTAATAAATTATGAGCGTATGTCTTTAATGATGTGGCTTATTATTATGCCACATGTCAACATGTTGGGCGTGGTTGGTTGGGTGTTGGCATGAGATTTTATCGTCCGATTGTGATTGATACTATTATTGTGTCAGGGTACGGAGCAATAAGGGTGGATATTATTATTGTGTCAGGGTACGACGCGATAGAGGTGTATATTGTTATTCAGTCGCGTGCGGTGTGATAAGGGTGGATATTGTTATTGTGTCGGGTGTAGAGTGATAAGGGTGGATTTTATTATTGTATTGGGTGTGGAGTGATAAGGGTGGATATTGTTATTGTTTCGGGTGTGAAGCGACAAGGGTGGATATTATTATTGTGTCGGGTACAGAGCGATAAGGGTGGATATTTGTTGGTTGATTTCCCAATGCACACGCAAGTGTACGTGGTCGACAAGTAATATAGGA
>ML322383.1:0-18336 GCA_005239505.1 Nicotiana paniculata | reverse complement strand
AGATTTATGGTAGATAGAGTGTTCATGATTGATAGAGATGATTAATTAAACTATAAGAAATATACGAGAAAAAATTCACCTAGAGGGGGGAAACCAAACCTTAGACCTTTATTATCATTATTTACAACACATTGTTAGTAATTGCTAGTTTATTATCATTGTTAATTATTTGCAGATTCAAAGAACCAAGGAAAATAGCATGTGACAATGGACCACAATTCACTGGAAACAAAATAACGGAATTCTTAGAGGAATGGAAGATCAAGATGATTACCTTTACGATGTACCATCCAGGAGCAAATTGTCACGATCCCAAAATCCCATCAATGGCAGCTGTTGATACCCAATTTTGCCCTCATATATTTTTCAAAAAAAATATATTTTCAAAATATCATTTTTGCATTATTATTTAATTTACAAGATTTACACAAGCACTTCTTATAATGTTCCATAATTTTCGATCTTTTGAATTAATTTTCTTGCATTAATTTACATAAAAAATTCAGTAATTATCCTTTTAAATTATTTGTGATTACTTAATCACTTAAAATTATTATTTGCATCCTTAATATATTTTTTTGAAATATTTTCACTTTTTTTATATAATTACAATTGTATTTTTAGGCTATTTGCATAAATTTGCAATAATAGCCTATATTTTGCATTCTTATTGCAATTGACATTTCATTTAGAGTCAAAATAATATTTTACATTTTTTATAGGCTTCTATCATTGTTTAAAGTATCAATTTGCATAACTAGCATTTTTATATATTTATTTAGCTATTTTATAAATTATTTCACTTTTAATTTCTATTTAAAAGAGTTGGCCCAATTTTTAAACAAATTTTCGGACCAAAGGCCCAATACTCTAGCCCAATAACCCCTAGCCCCAACACCAAAAACCCACCACCTATACCCGTTTAATTAACCCGCCCCAATTCTTTTAAAATCCTAGCCGTTGATCTCTAAGATCAACGGCCCACAATCAACCTACCCCGTTTAATTACCCAACCCCAAACCCTAATCCCCATTTCCTCTAACCTGCCCGCCCTGAAACTGTTCCCCTTTCTCTGAAGAACCCTAATCGTCGCCCTTCCCTAATCCCTCTCCTAATCCCTCACCGCCACTGATAGGGTTTATACACCCGGATGAACTTTGGAGAAAGATGCAAGCAAGAGAATATTCTGTGGTTGACCATCTGAATAAAACCCCTGCTCAAATATCCTTTTTATCACTACTGCAAAACTCTGAGGCACATAGCAATGCCCTGATGAAGGTATTGAATGAAGCCTATAAAAATAACATCACCAGTGGAGAAATGGCCAACATGGTAGGGCAAGTGTTGAAAAGCCACAATATCACTTTTCATGAAGACAAGTTGCCACCGGAAGGACTAAGTCACAACAGGGCACTACATATCAAAGTGTAATTTGAGGACAAGTTCATCGCCAGAGTCCTAATAGATGGGGGCTCGAGTCTCAATATATGTCCACTAACTACTCTGAAAACATTGGGTAAGGGCCTGTACGAGATACGAGCAGGAAGTATGAATGTGAAAGCATTTGATGGGTCTCAAAGGGACACGATTTGGGAGACCAAGCTCAGCCTACAGACGGGCCCAACTTGGTTTGATGTTGAGTTTCAAGTATTGGATATATCTGCGACCTACAACCTATTGTTGGGGAGACCTTGGATACATGCCGCTGGGGCTGTAGCTTCTACTCTACATCAGGCTGTGAAGTTTATGTGGAACCATCTGGATTATCTATGGAGATGGAAGTAATCCCATTTATACCAATCACACTGTTCTGGTTATTGAGAATAGAAGGAAGTCAGGTGGAGAAACACACCATCGCATTAAGTGCGTCAACGCAATTGAGAAAGACAAATGGTGGAGCAGTAAGATAGAAAGCATATTGTCGTGGATAGGGTATGAACCTGGCAGGGGTCTCGGCAAGAATCTCTAGGGGATCACCAAACTGATACATCTAAAGCGTCATGGTATAACTTTTGGGCTTGGGTATGAATACACCTAGAAAGAGTATCAGGATTGGTCACCGCCATGGTGTGGTCCTTATTATCCGCTAGAACAACCAGTACCACATTTGCTCCAGTCATTTCATCAAGATGACATTGTGGGGGGGTCTGAAGAAGAAAAAGTTTTAGCTGGAATAAGGAACTTGTTTCTGAATGATGAAAACATGGATTGCAATGTGATAGTTGAGGAGTAGGAGGAGGAGGAAGGCCTTATTATTCAGACCCTAGGGAAAGGAGATATTCTCAAGAACTGGACTGCTGCACCATCAAAGGCTCGTCGAGTTCCTGGCGTTATTATTACTTATCCTGAGGATCCTACAACTGTGACATGTAATGAGACAATGCAACATAAGGATAGTGATTCACAGGATCTGGAAGAGGATATAATACCTAAGAAAATTGTCGGAGAAGTGGAAAACTTTGAGAACAAGCCTAAATCTAATTTGGACGAGACTGAAACAGTTAATTTTGGAGATTCTGAAACAGTCAAGGAAACGCGTGTAAGCATCCATCTATCATCGTCAGAGAATGAAGAATACATCCGGTTCTTGAAGGAGTATGAGGATATTTTTGCATGGTCCTGCAACGATATGACCGGTTTGAGCACATCCACAGTGGCTCATAAGCTACCTACTGATCCCATGTGTCCACCTGTAATGCAGAAACTCAGAAAATTCAAGCCAGATATGAGTTTGAAAATAAAAGAGGAAGTCACTAAGCAAATCAATGCCAAGGTTCTCTGAGTGGTTGAATATCTGACCTAGTTGGCTAACTTTGTGCCATTTCCAAAGAAATATGGGAAGGTCAGAGTGTGTGTCGATTATCGGGACATAAACAGAGCGAGTCCCAAAGATGATTTCCCGTTGCCCAATATACACATATTG
This sequence comes from Nicotiana paniculata, assembly GCA_005239505.1. Lineage (NCBI taxonomy): Eukaryota > Viridiplantae > Streptophyta > Magnoliopsida > Solanales > Solanaceae > Nicotiana > Nicotiana paniculata. Next base: position 15,413 of record ML322383.1, on the reverse strand, counting down.
ATCGAAAACTGTGCCAAGCATGAACTCCAATATTTTGTGGATTGCTTCGTGGTGTATCATCAGATCTGGATAGACAAAGAGGATGCCAAAAAGACAACCTTTATCACACCATGGGGGATGTATTGTTACAAAATGATACCGTTTGGCATGAAGAATGCTGGAGCCACTTATAAGAGAGCTATGGCAACCATTTTCCACGACATTATACACAAGGAGATAGAGGTGTATGTGGACAATGTCATCATCAAATCTAAAAATGGTACATATCACATAGCAGATTTGAGGAAATTTTTTGATCAACTTCAAAGGTATAATCTGAAACTCAATCCCGTAAAGTATGCCTTCGGATTCCCTGTTAGAAAATTGTTAGGGTTCACCGTCAGCCGCCGAGGAATTGAGCTAGACCCATCGAATGTCAAAGTTATCCAAGACTTTCCACCTCCGAAGAACAAGAAAGATGTGATGAGTTTCTTAGGGCGTCTCAATTACATCAGCCATTTCATAGCACAAGCAACTGTGATATGTGAATCGATCTTTAAAATGTTGAAGAAAGACGTCGCAAAAAGTTGGACTGAAGAATGTCAGAAAGCCGTTGACAAAATCAAGGAATATTTATCCAAACCACCTGTTCTGGTCCCACCAGAACCTGGGAGACCTCTGCTACTTTATTTATCCGTACTAGTTAGGTCTTTTGGTTGTGTTTTGGGACAACACAACGAGACAGGAAGAAAAGAGCAAGCCATATACTGTATGAGTAAGAAATTCACACCCTACGAAGTACGGTATTCTTTGCTGGAGCGCACCTGTTGTGCTTTGATATGGATGGCTCAAAAGTTGAGGCACTACTTTTGTGCCTACACCACATATCTCATATGAAGGATGGATCCGCTAAAATACATCTTCGAGAAGCCCATGCCTACGGGAAAGTTAGCAAAATGGCAGATACTACTGAGTGAGTTTGACATCATCTATGTAACTCAGAAAGCAGTCAAAGGGCAAGCATTGACGGATCATGTAGCGACCCGGCCGGTCGTTCCGTGAGATTATCCCCATTTTTCCTATTTCTGCTTTGTCATATGTTGCTTAGCCTATTTATGTTGTATTGGGTCAGTTGGTTTGGGTTCGGAGTGGTCGTGGTGAGAACGGAGACGCTCAGTCTCTTAAATTAGCTTAATAGTTGGAAAAGTCAATTGGGAGTTGACTTATTGGTAAACGATCTCGGAATGTAGATTTTATGGCTTGGACAGATTCCTTAGGTGATTTGGGACTTAGGAGTGTGTTCGGAATGAAGTTTTGATGTCCGGTGTAGAATTAGGCTTGAATTGGCGAAAGTTAGTTTTTGGTAATTTTTGGTCGGCAAGAGAAAATAGGCTATCGAATTCGGAATGGAATTCCGGAAGTTAGAGTAGGTTTGTGATGTCATTTTTGATATGTGCGCAAATTTTCAGGTCAATCGGATGTGTTTTGGATGGTTTCGGCATCCTTGGTGGAATTTAGAAGTTTCAAAGTTCATAGGCTTGAATTTGATGTGATTTTGGTGTTTTTGCATTGTTTTTGGTGTTTTGAAGGCTCGACTAAGTTCGAATGAGGTTATGAGATGTGTTAGTTTGTTCGGTTGGGGCCCCGAGGGGCTCGAAATTGATTTCGGATGGTTAACGGAGGTTTGGACTTAGGAATTTGCAGCAAAGTTGCAGCTGGTGTCATTTTACTGGTGTGGTCACACCTGCGGATGGGGAGCCGCAGGTGCGGGCCCGCAAAAGCGGAAAGGAATCCGCATATGCGGAATTTGGGCAGCTCAGTGTGGACTGCAGATGCGGACGTGGGACCGCACCTGCGGAGTCGCAGGTGCTAAATTTGGACTTTTAGTGGAATTGCACAGGTGCCCACCTGGGACCGCAGGTGCAGATCCGTAGGCGTGAAGAATGGGCCGCAGGTGCGGATTAACTGGGCAGGAGGTATAAATAGGTGCCTCCGCGAAATTTTGGCATTTTTCTTCATTTTACATGCGGGTTGAGCCAATTTGGGAGCAATTTGAAGGAGGATTTCGAGAGTCTTCAGTGGAGGTAAGTTTCTCGGACTATAAACTCGTTTCTATGTTATTATGTGATGGATTAGGCTTGGAATTTGTGGATTAAATGGCATAAATTGAGGGTTTAGGGCTTGCGAAATTGAGACTTGTAATTAAGGAATTTAGGAGTTGTTTGTGGTCGGATTTTGATGCATTTTATATGTGTAGACTCGGGAAGGGATAAGGACTCTTGTGACACGATTTTTATCAAATTTCGAGACGTGGGCTCGAGGCTCGGGTTTGGCCAATTTCGGGAATTGTGCTTAAAATTGATAGCTTTCGATTGGGTTTTGTTCCTTTAGCATATATTGATGATGTTAATCTGGTTTTGGTTAGATTAGGAACAATCGAGAGCCGATTCAAAGGGCAAGAGTATTGGGGTTTAGTATTTTGGCCTGGTGGAGGTAAGTAATCGCTATAAATCTTGTCCTGAGGGTATGAAACCCCGGAGTTCGTATTTCTCACTATTTTTAGAGTGGCGCACATGCCGGATGACGAGCGTGTGGCATGCACTGATTTCTGGATTTGGACTTGGTCCTCTCCGTGGCAACTATTGAGCTGCGTATTTTACTCTAAACCATATGTTAAATTGTGTTCTAAAACTATTGTTGTATTTGACATGTAAGCCATGTTTGGGGACTCATGCCGACTTGTCTAGACCCCTTGGGGGCTTTTTACTGCTATTTTCCTCACTTTGTTGACTTATGATTTACACTCAGTCATGTTATTAATAAAACAAATTTCTTCTTCTTGTCTTAGGTATATAATTTGAAATTCAAATATAGATAATAGAGTTTTGTATCTTTCACTATCTCCCAAAAAACCATTTTAGCTAAAAAATGCATGTTGGGTCGGATTCGAACGAATCTTTCGATAATCTGTAAGAAACTCTTTATCTATTTTTAGAAAATTAGAAGACAAGAANAGTTCTACATTCTTTGCACTTGTTATACCTACTCAGTTAGATTTAGATATATAGATACTTAGATCATAGCCATTTCACTCTACCCGAGTAATAAACTGGAAAACCCCCTCACGATCGATTAAAGGAAACTCTTTTTTAACTGATTTCGAAACCCAACCTTATTTACACTATTTTGAGTTATAAAATAATGTTTTGGGTCGAGTACCCCGTTTTACTGATACGGCCGAGGGGCTTTTGAGAGTTGTTGACTAAGTAAGGCCGAGGGCCTGATTGTTAGGACATGATATGCCACGAGGTGGCTTGATATTAGCGCTTGGGATGAAGGAGCCCCTCCGGAGTCTGTACACACCCCCAGTGAGCGCAAGTACCTACTGAGTGCGAGTGCCGAGTGATGAGTGATTGGAAGGTATGAGTGACAGTGAGGTTTCCCGAGGGGCTGATACTGAGTGCCTGTGAGGTATGCTGATTGATGTTCAGCCCGAGGGGCGATTTATGATCCATGTTTTGGCCCGAGGGGATACTTATGATTTATTTCATTTTTCACTAAATTCTTCGGGTATTTTTATTTCTGAAATTGTTGGAAAATACATTTTTCAAAGGGTTTTTCTGAAGTTGGGTTTTAAAGCATGTTGATTTCATATATATATATATATATATATATACTGTTGGAAAGAAAGGCTATGCTTATTGTGAACTGATAATTTGATTTTTATGTGTTTCTAACTGCTTAAGACTTGATTTATTTCTATTACTACTGAGTTGGAGTACTCACATTACTCCCTGCACCCCTGTGTTCAGATACAGGTGCTGATACCGAGCGTTAGCCATCTATTTCCATGCGGAGCCGAAGTCGGGACATAGAGGTAGCTATTCAGTGTCCGCAACATCTCTGTTTTCCCTTCTTATTTTGTACCTAGTTCTTCATTCCGAGGTTTTGTATTATAATAGTAGAATTTTTGGTATATTCCTTAGATGCTCATGACATGTTGACTCCGAATCTTGGGGATGGTTTTAGATTGTTTAACTGTTTGTTTTGCTTAATAGATTCAGTAATTTATATACGTTTATGAAATGTGGTAAATGAGTTGGAAATTTTGGAAAGAAACTGTAAATATGTGATTGTTGGCTAGCCTAGTTCCACGATAGGCGCCATCACGGCCGGTTAGGATTTGGGGAAATTTTAGAAGTGGGAGTGAATCACCATGGACTTTGTAGTTGGGCTCCCACGGACTTCGAGGAGGTTTGATGCTATATGGGTTATCGTGGATTAGCTGACCAGGTCCGCGCACTTCATTCCTGTTGGTACTACTTATTTTTCGGAGCGGTTAGCTGAGATTTATATCAGGGAGATTGTCCGATTGCATGGGGTTCCAGTTTCTATCTTTTCTGATAGAGGTACTCAGTTCACATATTAGTTTTGGAGAGCCGTACAGAGAGAGTTGGGTACTCAGGTTGAGTTGAGCACAACGTTTCATCCTCAGACCAACGGGCAGTCAGAGCGTACTATTCAAATTTTGGAGGATATGTTGCGTGACTGTGTCATTGATTTTGGGGGTTCATGGGACCAGTTTCTGTCACTCGCGAAGTTTGCATATAATAATAGTTATCAGTCGAGTATCCAGATGGCTCTGTATGAGGCTTTATATGGTAGGAGGTGTAGATCTCTGGTTGGTTGGTTTAAGCCGGGCGAGGCTAGGCTATTGGGCACAGACTTGGTTCAGGATGCGTTGGTAAGGTGAAGTTGATTTAGGAGCGGCTTCACACGACGCAGTCTAGGCAGAAGAGTTATGCGGACCAGAAGATCTGAGATGTGTCTTTCATGGTTGGGGAGAAGGTGTTGTTGAAGGTGTCACCCATGAAGGGTGTTATGAGGTTCGGGAAGAGAGGAAAGTTGAGTCCCCGGTTCATTGCTCCATTTGAGGTGCTTTCGAGGATTGGGGAGGTGGCTTATAAACTTGCCTTGCCTCCCAGCTTATCGAGTTTTCATCTGGTGTTCCATGTTTCGATGCTCCGGAAGTATGTTGGTGATCCGTCTCATGTTTTGGACTTCATCACAGTTCAGCTCGAGGGTGATATGTAATATGAGGTGGATCTAGTGGCTATTTTGGGTCGTTAAGTCAGAAAGTTGAGGTCTAAGGATATAGCTTTAGTGAAGGTTCAGTGGAGAGGACAGTCGGTAGAGGATTCCACCTGGGAGACCGAGCAGGAGATGCGGAGCAGATATCCTCACTTATTCGAGACCCCAGGTATGTTTCTAGACCCGTTCGAGGATGAACGTTTGTTTAAGAGGGGGAGGATGTAACGACCCGACCGGTTGTTCCGTGAGATTAGCCCCATTTTCCCTATTTTTTCTTTACCATATGTTTCTTAGACTATTTATGTTTTATTGGGTCGGTTGGTTCGGGTTCGGAGTGGTCGTGGTGAGAACAGAGACACTTAGTCTCTTAAATTGGCTTAATAGTTGGAAAAGTCAACTGAGAGTTGACTTATTGGTAAACGACCTCGGAATGTAGATTTTATGGCTCGGACAGCTTCGTTAGGTGATTTGGGACTTAGGAGTGTGTTCGGAATGAAGTTTTGATGTCCGGTGTAGAATTAGGCTTGAATTGGCGAAAGTTAGTTTTTGGCGATTTCCTGTCGGCATGAGAAAATAGGCTATCGGGGTCAGAATGGAATTTCGGAAGTTGGAGCAGGTTCGTGATGTCATTTTGGATATGTGCGCAAATTTTCAGGTCAATCGGATGTGTTTTGGATGGTTTCGGCATCCTTGGTGAAATTTAGAAGTTTCAAAGTTCATAGGCTTGAATTTGATGTGATTTTGGTCTTTTTGCGTTGTTTTTGGTGTTTCGAAGGATCGACTAAGTTTGAATGAGGTTATGGGATGTGTTGGTATGTTTGGTTGAGGCCTCGAGAGGCTCGGATTGATTTCGGATGGTTAACGGAGGTTTGGACTTAGCAAAGTTGCTGCTGGTGTCATTTTACTGGTGTGGCCGCACCTGCGGATGGGGAGCCGCAGGTGCGGGCCCGCAGAAGCGGATAGGAATCCGCAGATGCAGAATTTGGGCAGCTCAGTGTGGGACCACAGATGCGGACGTGGGACCGCACCTCCGGATTCGCAGGTGCATAAAAGGAGTCGCGGGTGTGGAATTTGGACTTTTTGTGGAATTGCGCAGGTGCGAAGAATGGGCCGCAGGTGCGGATTAACGGGTCAAGAGGTATAAATAGGTGCCTCTACGAAATTTTGGAATTTTTCTTTATTTTGCATGTGGGTTGAGCCAATTTGGGAGCAGTTTGAAGGAGGATTTCGAGAGTCTTCAGTGGAGGTAAGCTTCTCGGACTATAAACTCGTTTCTATGTTATTATGTGACGGATTAGGCTTCGAAATTGTGTATTAAATGGCATAAATTGGGGGTTTAGGGCTTGGGAAATTGAGACTTGTAATTAAGGAATTTAGGAGTTCTTTGTGGTCGGATTTTGATGCATTTTATATGTGTAGACTCGGGAAGGGATAAGGATTCTTGTGACACAATTTTTATCAAATTCCAATACGTGGGCCCGGGGCTCGGGTTCGGCCAATTTCGGGAATTGTGCTTAAAATTGATAGCTTTCGATTGGGTTTTGTTCCTTTAGCGTATATTTATGATATTAATCTGGTTTTGGTTAGATTTAGAGCAATCGGGAGCCAATTCAAGGGGCAAGAGCATCGCGGATTAGTATTTTGGCCCGGTGGAGGTAAGTAATGGCTATAAATCTTGCCCTGAGGGTATGAAACCCTGGACTTCGTATTTCTCACTATTTTTAGAGTGGCGCACACGCCGGATGACGAGCGTATCGCGTGCACTGATTTCTGGATTTTGACATGGTCCTCTCCGTGGCAACTATTGAGCTGCGTATTTTACTCTAAACCATATGTTAAATTGTGTTCTAAAACTATTACTATATTTGGGTTGTAAGCCATGTTTGGGGCCTCGTGCCGACTTGTTTAGACCCCTTGGGAGATTTTTGTTGCTATTTTCCTCACTGTGTTGACTTATGATTTACACTCAGTCATGTTATGTTTCACTGATTTCGAAACTCAACCTTATTTACACTATTTTGAGTTATAAAATAATGTTTTGGGTCGAGTACCCAATTTTACTGATATGCCCGATGGGCTTTTGAGAGTTGCTGACTGAGTGAGGCCGAGGGCCAGATTGTGAGGATATGATATGCCACGAGGTGTCTTGATATTAACGCTTGGGCTGAAGGAGCCCCTCTGAAGTCTGTACACACCCCCAGTGAGCGCAGGTACCTACTAAGTGCGAGTGTCGAGTGCCGAGTGATGAGTGATTGAGAGGCATGAGTTACAGTGAGGTTGCCTGAGGGGCTGATACTGAGTGACTGTGAGGTATGCTGAGTGATGTTTTGCCCGAGGGGCGATTTATGATTCACGTTTTTTGCCCGAGGGGCTACTTATGATTTATTTCATTTTTCACTAAATTCTTCGGGTATTTTTATTTCTGAAATTGTTGGAAAATACATTTTTCAAAGGATTTTTCTAATGTTGGCTTTTAAGGCATGTTGATTTCATATATATATATATATATATATGTGTATGTACTGTTGGAAAGAAACGATATGCTTATTGTGAACTGATGATTTGATTTTTATGTGTTTCTTACTGCTTAAGACTTGATTTATTTCCATTACTACTGAGTTGGCGTACTCACATTACTCCACGCACCCTGTGTGCAGATACAGGTGCTGACACCGAGCGTTAGCCATCTAATTACGTGCGGAGCCGGAGGCGGGACATAGAGGTAGTTGTTCAGCGTCCGCAGCATCTCTATTTTCCCTTCTTATTTTGTACCTAGTTCTTCGTTCCGAGGTTATGTATTTAATAGTAGAATTTTTGGTATTTTCCTTTGATGCTCATGACATGTTGACCCCGGATCTTGGGGATGGTTTTAGACTGTTTAAATTTTTGTTTTGCTTAATAGATTCAGTAATTTATATACGTTTATGAAATATGGGAAATGAGTTGGAAATTTTGGAAAGAAACTGTAAATATGTGATTGTTGGCTGGCCTAGTTCCACGATAGGTGCCATCACGGCAGGTTAGGATTTGGGGTTGTGACAGATCATCTGGCAGAAAATCTTGTAGATGGAGAATACGAACCACTGAAAACGTATTTTCTCGATGAAGAGGTATCATTCGTATGAGAAGATATCACCGAAGCCTATGATGGTTGGAGAATGTTCTTCGATGGAGCTGCAAACTTCAAAAGAGTGGGCATTGGAGCAGTCTTAGTATCAGAAACAGGCCAACGCTACCTGGTATCCGCGAAGCTCAGGTTTTCATGTACTAACATCATGGCAGAATACGAGGCCTACATCTTAGGACTTAGGTTATCCATTGACATGAATGTTCAAGAATTGCTGGTAATCAAAGATTCAGACCTTTTGGTACCCCAGTTTCTAGGAGAATGGGCTACAAAGAATACCAAAGTATTTCCATCTTTGTACTATGTACAAGAGTTGATGAAGAGATTAACAAAAATAGAGTTCAAACATGTTCGAGAATCCAGAATGAGTTCGCAGATGCATTGGCCACTTTATCTTCCATGATACAACACCCAGGCAAGAATTTCATCGATCTTATCCCAGTAGGGATTCATAATCAGCTAGCTTATTTTGCTCATTTTGAAGAAGAAATTGATGGAAATCCATGGTTCCACGACATCAAAGAATATTTGGCAAAAGGAGAGAACCTGGAGCCCGCAAATCATACTCATAAACACAAACTCCAAAGATTATCCAACCACTTCTTCCAAAATGGAGGATATCTGTACAGAAGGACTCCATACATGGGATTATTATGGTTTGTCGATGCCAAGGAAGCGTCCGTATTGCTCCAAGAAATACATGTCGGAACTTGTGGATCGCACATGAATGATTTTATCTTAGCTAAGAAGATATTGAGAGCAGGATATTTTTGGATGACTATGGAAACAGACTGCATTAAGTATGTCCAAAAGTGTCATCAATTCAAAGTACATGCTGATATGTTAAGAGTGCCACCCAACGAACTCAATGCAACAAGTGCATCTTGGCATTTCTTCGCTTGGGGGATGGATGTCATTGGTCCAATCGAACCTGCTGCTTCAAATGGGCACAAGTTCATTCTAGTGGCCATAGATTATTTCAAAAAATGGGTAGAAGCCGCATCTTACAAGGCTATAACTAAGAAGGTCGTTGCAGATTTTGTTCGGGATTGTATTGTTTGCCGATTCAGGGTACCAGAATCAATCATCACCGACAACGCCACCAACCTTAATAGTTATCTAATGAGATCTATGTGTGACACCTTCAAGATCAAGTAAAAGAATTCCACATCATACAGGCCGCAAATGAATGGAGCTGTGGAAGCCGCCAATAAGAACATCAAAAAGATATTGAGGAAAATAGTAGATAATCACAAACAATGGCACGAGAAGCTAATATTTTCTCACTTGGATATCGTACCAAGGTTCGCACATCAACTAGGGCAACCCCTTATTTGTTGGTCTATGGTACTGAAACCGTTATTCCCGCCAAAGTAGAAATTCCTTCTTTGAGAATCATACAAGAGGCTGAACTCGGTGATGCAGAATGGATACAAAGTCACTATGAACAACTGGCTCTCATTGATGGGAAAAGAATGAATGAGGTATGGCACGGTCAACTCTACCAGAACAGAATGTCCAAAGCTTTCAACAAAAAGGTCAGGCCTAGAAAATTCACACCGGGACAGTGGGTGCTAAAGCGGATCTTCCCGCATCAAGATGAAGCCAAATGGAAATTTTCACCCAATTGGAAAGGGCCCTACTTGGTTCACCGAGTACTAACAGGAGTAGCGCTCATACTTGCAGAAATGGACGGAGAAATTTGGCCAAAACCTATCAACTTAGACACAGTCAAGAGATACTATGTTTAGGATTGTCTATATTTCTTCATTTGATGTTACTGAACTATGCTTCACTTGATTCCCGTTTAATAGGGGATACATAGGAAGCCCTATGGGTTCGGTCACATCTTAATAAAATCTTCATTTTTACCATGATAAGAACTGGGGCAGAATTCTAAAGCAAGTCCAGCCAACTTCGTCATATGCAGAGCAGTCAAGAATTGCATTCAAACTGGGGAAAAATTTTGAGGAGGACCCTCAAAATTCTAAAGCAAGGAAGTCGCAATGTCTTTAAAATATGTCACGGTCATTGGTTCATCTAAATTACTTAATATTGCATACTACTATATTTCAAATAACTACACTCATCAAATTCACGCCTATCTTTTCGAAAACTTTATTTCTGTAACAGCCAGATGTTGCCCAGGGTAACTCAAACATGATCTCAAGATAGGAGCAAAATCAAAGCAAGAAGACGAAAGCACGGACCAACCTTCCCCCACAAAACTCACAATTTTTCTTTGGATGCAGGCATAATAAGACAACAATAAATGTAGAGGCAAGATAACAAATTATCTATCACAAGCATCTCCAGCTAAGAAATACTCTACTTTCTCACTATCACTCATCCTTTTCTTGTATGAGGCTAAACACTTCCTCCTTAACTGCATAAGGCTAAGCACTGCCTTTCCTTGCATGAGACTAAGCATTATCTCCTCGTTTCATAAGGCTAAGCATTGCCTCCCTAATTGCATAAGGCTAAGCACTTCCTTCTTTGCGTGAGACTAAGCATTGTCTCCTATTCCTGCATAAGGCTAATAATTACCTTTTCCGCATGAGACTAAGCATTGTCTCCTATTTGCATGAGGCTAAGCACTGCCTCCTTAACTGCATAAGGCTAAGCATTGCCTTTCCTGCATGAGACTAAGCATTATCTCCTATTTGCATGATGCTAATCCCTGCCTCCCTAATTTCATAAGGCTAAGCACTGCGTTTTCCGCATGAGACTAAGCATTCTCTCCTATTTGCATGAGGCTAAGCCCTGCCTCCTTAACTGCATAAGGCTAAGCATTGTCTTTCCCGCATGAGGCTAAGCACTGCCTCCCTAATTACATAAGGCTAAGCACTGCCTTTATTTGCATGAGACTAAGCATTGCCTCCCTAATTGCATAAGGCTAAGCACTGCCTTTCTTTGCATAAGACTAAGAATTGTCTCTCTCTTTGCATGAGGCTAAGCATTTCCTCCCTTCTTGCATAAGGCTAAGAACCGTCTTTTCCTCAAGATTAAATACTATCTCCATTACGCCATCTAATACCTAGCATTATCCTCTACTCACCCAAGGCTAAGCTTTGTCCTCATTTTACACAAGACTAAGCCTTGTCTTGTCTTATCTTCGCATATGGCCAAACATCATATCTTTGCATTTCATGGGCTGAAACATTGCCATTTTGTCCAAAGATGTCATAGTCTGAATGCATCATCCTCATAGCCGGAAGACACCATTCCATGACCTGAGGATCCCTAAAAAATGCACATCATTATTCAAAGGCGTCATGGTTCAGAGGCGCCATTCTCATGGCCCGAGGACATCATTTCATGGCCTGCGAATCCTTTATCACATTTTCATGGCCCAAGACGTCATGGTCTAAGGACATCATCCTCACAGTCCAAAGACAACCTTCATGGTCCAAAGGGAATTTGCATCATGTTTAAATTCTCGCAATAATCCATATATACTTGCATGCATCGTGTTTTAAAATTTTCAGGTAATCCGGGAAGTAACCGTTCTTCAAACGGGAGAAACCTTTGCTCCGGTTTCCATTCAATGTTCACATCCTGCAATTATTTCAAACATAACAAACCACCATCAGTTACCAACTTTTACTCAATAACTGTTCAGATACTCGTTCTGAGATACATCCGTAACGTTTCATACTCGCACTCACGATTTCGTATAAACTCATCTCATGTTGTCCTACCCAAAAGAACCCTTTCCGAAACATACGACCATTCCTATAGCAACTTCATTGGTTCAGTTCACCTTTGGATCTAGAATTACACACTGCCTGATTCCCATAACACCAGGGATATGTAGGCAATTCAGGAACTACGGTTCGGCCTCTATTTTTTGAATTAGATCATTCAGTCAAAATCGGTCATCATTTTCTTTACCCGACAACTCTTCCATCATTCCTGGGTAAAGAGGGGCAGCTGTTGATACCCAATTTTGCCGTCGTATATTTTTTCAATAATATATATTTTCAAAATATTATTTTTGCATTATTATTTAATTTACAAGATTTACACAAGCACTTCTTATAATTTTCCATAATTTTAGAGCTTTTAAATCAATTTCTTGCATTAAATTACATAAAATTTCAGTAATTATTCTTTTTAAATTATTTGTGATGACTTAATCACTTAAAATTATTATTTTCATCCCTAAAACATTTTTTTGAAATATTTTCACTTCATTTTTATATAATTACAATTTTGTTTTTAGGCTATTTGCATAAATTTGCAATAATAGCCTATATTTTGCATTCTTATTGCAATTGACATTTCATTTAGGGTCAAATTAATATTTTATATTTTTATAGGCTTATATAATTGTTTAAAGTATCAATTTGCATAAGTAGAATTTTTATATATTTTTTTAGCTATTTTATTAAATTATTTCCCTTTTAATTTCTATTTAAAAGAGTTGGCCCAATTTTTAAACCAATTTTCGGACCAAAAGGCCCAATATCCCAATAACCTCTATCCCAACACTAGCAACCCACCACCCATACCCGTTTAATTAACCCGCCCCACTTCTTTTAAAATCATGGTTGTTGATCTCTAAGATCAACGACCCACAATCAACCTACCCCTTTTAATTACCCAAACCCCAAACCCTAATCCCCATTCCCTCTAGCCCGCCGCCCTGAAACTCTCCCCTTTCTTTGAAGAACCCTAATCACCGCCCTTCCCTAATCCCTCTCTTAACCTCTCTTATAATAGGATTATTCCCAAATTTACTTGCCATATCAGTGTTTTTCCGCTACTGGGTGTTTCTCCATGGTATCACTTGGTAATTTCCTAAACATGGCAAGTACTATCTCTCTGGTTCTGCCCAATCGATTCCAATCTTTTGAATATGGGCCATATCTATTCTACACACGTTCAATACTATATTAATCATATTATCACTGACGTTTTCTTTTCTTAAGCGTAGTAACCCACCAATGCACCGATAACCAGATACCGCACAAGTAGACAATCATTCAATCAAATCATAGACGGTGGGGCTCTCCTACTTAGCTTAAAGCTACAATTATATAACCTTGGGACCTACCGAGATTCTTTCTTCCCCATTGACATCAGCTAAAATTCCAACAATTCATTCCAAACTCTAAGTCATGTTGCATTCAAATAAAATCCGCGGACATAGCCCCTGTCCACCATAAATTCCCAAATAGCTCCAAACTTTCCTCAAGGTGTGTGGCCATCCTACCACAGAACCCATTTGTTACTCTGTCACTCTCCCACTTTGGTCAAACTCACTCCTTTGAGCAACTACCTGATTCCTGTTTCTTACACCTGGCCTTCCAAAAATTTAACCACAGCAAGACACCTCCCACATGTCTTTTCTCATACTTCGCCGCCTAGTTGTTGCCTTAAATCAAAATCTATCTATGTATCACTTGAACCAATAAATCACTACTAACTTCAAACCTTTTCGAGATTCATCTTCCTCGAGCCATCAACACTAGGAACGCCGATTCGATTTTGAACCTCCGCACAACGTGATCTCTGATAACCGCTTCTCCAGCACTATTTCACGCTACTCTGCCCCAATGGCGAATTGAAGAAACCATAACACCGGAGAACTTAACGTATTCAACAAGGACAAAGACACCACATCACAAAAGAAAATTCTACCACACTCGAAAATACCAAGTCTCGTTACTCCATCAACCCAAACCTGAACACTTATAGTCCGATTTCCTTTCCTCTACCGAAAATAAAATACCGAATCTCTGAATCACGCACTGAGTAAACCTCATTTCAAGTCATTCACTACCCCGAAACAGAGGCAAGCATCTTACCATCACATCAATACTGTGCGATAACAACTCATGAGCATCATAGCAACCTGTGTATAGCCTCAAAGCTCTCAGAAGTACAGCTATTGAACTGAAATGATAGAATATCCTTCCGCAAGACGATGACAATAGCCCAATCAACTACGTAGGGAGAAACATCCTGCACTGCATCTGTAGTACCATTACAATTCCTCCAATTCTCGATTTATGACCAGCACTTTACGTCGCATAAGACTGAATGGGAAGGAAATGAGGGCATAAGCCTCAAAGGAATTAAATCACACGATGAGGAATCATGAAGGGAAGTTCTCCTGATAGCCCTGTAGCCTCTCAATGATAAGTACAGATGTCGCCATATCGATCCGTAAAACTCTACTAGACTTGCTCATGACTCGTGAGACCTAGTGAACCTAGTGCTCTGATACCATGTTGTCACGACCCAAAATCCATTCATGGTCATGATGGCGCCGGACACCACTGTCAGGCAAGCCCTTCCCAAGCAGTTAATCAAATTCTCATTTTAGTATTTTTGAAATCATTTCTTATCCTTGCATTTAACAATAAATAATGAACTTCACTAAGTAAATAATAATATCTTTAGCAAATTTAAATACTGAATAACCCCATAGTCATCCCATAACCCGGTGTCACAAACGCATGAGAAATTTCTAGGAATTTAAAATGTAATACAATAAATGTCCGGAATAAAAATTGGGCAGAAAAGACAATATAATACTATGAAGGAGACTCTACTGGATGCGGGTCGTCTCGAGAAATGCAGCTCACCTAAGTCTCCATATCAACCATGTCGCTGCTCCCAGCGAGGCCACTAGACATACATGTGCATGTGCAACAAAAATGCACAGCAAATGTAGTATGAGTTCAAAAATAACACGTACCCAGTAAGTATCCAGTCTAACCTTGAAGAAGTAGTGACGAGAGGTCGACTTCGACACTTACTAGTGGTCCAACAATGTAATACCAATAATGTGAAAAATCATGGATTTTATAAGGCGACTGCAAACTCAATAATCATGAAGCAGGTAAACATTTCTTTTGTTAATAGATATTTTCAAACTTATTTCCATTCTTTTAACAATTTACATCCCCGGCCAATGAGGCCACATTAATTATAAAAAATTCCAAAACAATCAAGCAAGTCATGCGCAACTCATGTCAAGGTCGTACGGCTCGATCCAACATAATATTTAAATTGTGCACTGCCAGAGGGTCGAATGGCGCGAACCATAGATGAATCTATTACCCTGCTCTCGAATCATACATGCGACGCGGTCAAATATAATTAAGAGAATTACCATGCTCGCTATTCATACATGTGACACGGGTACTGTTGGTTGATTTCCCAATGCACACGCAAGTGTACGTGGTCGACAAGTAATATAGGA
>ML322382.1:0-57014 GCA_005239505.1 Nicotiana paniculata | reverse complement strand
CGTCTCAATTCAAAACACACACACCTACACCCCATAAAAACTCTCCTTCTTCTTCTAAAAAAAAAAACAGACAGACGCGGGATACAAAACAAAGAGAAGAGAAAAAAAAAAGGCTGAACCCATACCCCATCCTGCCGCCGGCCAACCCTCTCATCTCCATCCTCACTGTCGCTGCTACTGTTCAACACACTCCCACCTCGGAAATCAGCCACGAGAACCAACCAAAAACCAACCATCTTCTCCACCATCTCAAACACCATTAAAGAACCATTAAGGCCGCCCAAAATGTCACCATTTTTCTCCATCAAACCCATAAACTTTCTAGCCTCAAAAACCACCCAATATCACTCTCAAAATTGTCCAAAATGCAGCTGATTGAATATAGTCCTCTTTTCCTCACAAAAACAACAGCGTTTTTCGGATCGAGTTCAGTTAAAGCTCTGGTCGTTGGTAGTTAGTTCCGTTCGAGTTTCACAGCGAGGTCTCTAGCTCCGGCGAAAGTCCGTTGTTTCTTTCAAGTTTTTTTTTGGATTGTCGATCTTATCCGAACAAACCAGTTGATGTAAAATTTATCTGCTGGAGGTTTTTAGTATTATTGAAGGAATTTTACTAACGGAAGGTCACTTCTCAACTTGCCCTTTACTGTTATTGCATTATTTTTGACCAAGTGTTTTTTTTTTCAATTGGTATATCTTTTCTCCAGTCTTAATTAGTTGTTTTACATGATTTTTTTTTTTGTTGATTTGGTGTTTTGAAGAATTTGTTTAATCACTTGTGTGAATATAATATTTTGTTTAGTCCTATAGAATTTAGAAATGAAAGTTGATTGGTCTATATTATTTCATTTGTGAGTTTGACTAAAGTATTTATATTGTGTTAGACACATAAATGAGTGGGTTATTTTCTCACTTGTAGGTAGGCTTTTGATATGTACGAGCCTAATCTTCTTATTCTTCTAGGCCTACAAAATACTAAAACATTAATTCAAGTGCAGGAGACCATTCTTCAATAATTAATTGGCCCATCTTTTCCTTTATTATATAATAGTTAATTCCACAACAATGAAAAATCCTCCTAGATAGTCCGCCTACGTCAATTCCAAAAAATAAAAAAAATAAAAAAATAGAATGCTAAGGTATAATTTGTTACTAAAAATAGCTAATTCAAACCTTTCCACTAACAATAACCACCATAACTCATGTCGTACAACAATATCAACTTAGGAAACAATAATCTTGAACATCGTAGAAATGCCTTTAGGCGTGTTTGAAATTATGATCGTGATTATGTACACGTTCACGTGATGTAATTATGATTTTCCAAAATAATTCGAAGTACACGTTCGCGCGACTTTGGAAAAATAATCTTAAAATTGATAAAGCATGATAAATTGTGTACACGTACGCGTGACATGATTCAAGTGCCGATTTTCAAAATAAAACCAAGGTACACGTTCGCGTGACATTGGTAAAATGGTTTTAATATTAATTAAGGACTATTAATTATGTACACGTACGCGTGACATGATTTTTACCGCACTAAATAAAGTGAGTATACGTATGCATAAATCGTATTAAGATAAATTCTTTAAATACGAATAATCAAGTGATTAGAAGCGGTAAAAGGTAAAAATGCACATAGGTCCTAAAATGAGGAATTAGATAAAATAAGCCAAGTATAAATTGCCTAAGCGACCGTGCTAAACGGAAGTCGGGAGTGCCTAATACCTTCTCCCGAGTTAACAGAATTCCTTACTCAGTCTTCTGGTTTCGCCGACTTTAAACAGAGTCAAACTTCCTAGATTTGGGATTTAAAATAAACCGGTGACTTGGGACACCATGAAATTATCCCAAGTGGCGACTCTGAATTAAATAGATAATCCCATTTCGATTATGTCACTTTAATTGGAAAAACTCCCTTATCCCACCCCTTTCGGGAAAAAAGAAGGTGTGACAGCATCTCTCAACACTCCCCCTCAAGCCGGAGAGTGTAAGACTTTAAGAACCCCCAGCTTGCTAAGTAAATGAACATATTGAGCTTGGCCTAAGCCCTTGGTCAGAAGATCTGCAAGCTGTTCTGTAGTATGTACATATGAAGTCTTCACTAACCCTGCCTTGATTTTGTCTCCAATGAAGCGACAATCTATCTCTATATGTTTCGTTCTCTCGTGGAAGATGGGGTTAGCTGGAATTTGCATAGCAACCTTACTATTACCAAACACAGTCATTGGACTATGTATGCTAACTCCCAACTCCTTAAAAAGTCCATGCAACCAAGTTAGCCCTGCCACAACTGAAGCCATGCTTCTATACTCTTCCTCAGCTGAACTTCTAGAGACTGTTTGTTATTTCTTTAATTTCCATGAGATCAAGGACTCTCCAAACTTGAATATGTATCCTGCCACTGCTCTTCTTGTATTTGAACATGCTGCCCAATCAGAATCATACCAACATATCAACTCTTGTGTGATTCCTGCCCTCAACCAAATGCCTTGTCCTGGTGAACTCTTCAAGTACCTTATTGACCTTGTTGCATCTTCCCAGTGGGATTTCTTAGGCATTTGCATGAACTGATTCAAGGTCTGAACTGCATAGTTGATATTAGCCCTTGTGACAGTTACATACATCAGCCTCTCTATCAATCTATGGTATGAACTAATGTCCTGCAAGGTTGCATCTCCTGTGACTCCTGTCATTTTATCATATTCCACAATTGTTAGCTTCAAATTGGACTCTAAAGGTGTCTTGGCTGGTCTTGTTGCAGATAATCCCATATCAGAGATCAACTCCAGCACATACTTCCTTTGGTTGAGAATCACTCTTGAGCTTTGTCACACCTCCTTTTTCACCCCGATAAGGGCAATAAAGGAGTTTTTCCACTTTAAGTGACATTATTCAATATTTGGAGTTTATTTTATTTATTCAGAGTCGCCACCCGGATTTTTTACGGTGTTCTGGGACACAATTTATTTATTAAAAATCCCAAACCGAGAAATTTTGACTGTTTAAATTGTCTGCGAACCAGAAATCTGGGTAAGAAATTCTGTTAACCCGGGAGAAGGTGTTAGGCACTCCCGAGTTTCGTGGTTCTAGCATGGTCTCTTAATGATTAAACTTGGCCTAAATTGTTTGATTACTGATTTTAGCACCTAAGTGCATTTTTATATGTCTTTACCACTTTTATTATTCTTTTGTATTTAAAGAGTTATTTTGAGACGGTCACGTATGCGTAAACCTGTAGAGTTTAAAACGCGTCTAAAATCATGTCACGCGGACGAGTACACAATTCTCGACACTGAACTCATTTAAGGAGATAAATAAACTTGCGCAACCGCGTATTTTGTTTTGTTGTCAAAAAAGAAATCGAAATCACGTCACGCGGGCGTGTACGCAATCCCGGTAATTTTAAGAAGTTCGTTCCTAGAAGTATCTCTACGAGTATTCATTTTAGTCTTTACTTGTGTTATGTAAACGTATACACAATTTGAGAAAAAAGTATATTTTAGTTGTGTTTTCATCCAAAGTTACGTAAAATGTATACTCCGAAGATTTATTTATTTGCTGAGTTTAAGGTAGTCTCTATCAAAAGGCTTTTGAGATTCACTACGTCTAAAATAATTCCTAAATTAAGTCATGAGATTGGGCTATGGCCGAATTTAGCCCCAAATTAATCACTTTAGGTCATCTTAATTTTTGCTACTTGTCAAAGAGTTAAAACTATGAAATTTTATAAAAAAAAAGACATGTCCATACACAAGGTTTACAAAAAAATCTACCAAATTACTGATTATAAGTTACCTAAAAATCGAGTGAACACATTTAACTATAGTTTTAATAGTTTTGTCAATTGCAAGTAGTCTAAATTCGTGCTATTTAACTTCGTATGTGTTGAATCTCATTTAGTAGCATTTATACATCTATTGTTGTTGTAAATTCAGAAAGTTAAAGGATATGAAATGAATTGAAAAACGTTTTGGATCACAAAATCCTATTTGTATGTTTTTCGAAATTCAGTGAATCTGGAACGATCGCTTTCCAGAATCTTAGTAAATACTTACAAGGAGACTGATTTGGATACAAATTCACACGTAACACTGTTGGCTAGCAAATTTATATTTGTATCTTTTGAAACTGAAAAGAAACCATTTTAGTAAATCATAAGAGTATAAACAAAGCTGGAGTCTTTGACTATTTTAATTGAACACATACCCAGATTTCTCACCTAAACTATATGGAATTAACATTAATACTAATATATGTCATCACAGGCTTTGGGCTTTGTATCCCTTAGGCCTAATAGCCCAGGGTTCACGTTACTTTTAATGGTCTGACCCATTTTGTATGCCAAAACCCATACTTCAAAAATATCATTTCACAGTCCACTCTTAAATTACAACGATTCTTAAAAAGGTAAGTCTGAATAAATTATAATTTTTCCCACTTTATGAAACGAAGTTACAACTTCTACTAAAATACATTTTTGCTGAATAAAATATGACGGAAAATTAATGCTTCTAATTGGTTGCTCAAACTTGAATTCCTTATTACTATATACTTGTGCTTCCATTTTTCATTTCTAAGCCTCCAAATAAACAGGTATGTTATTCAACCTTCCGGGCAAATCTGACCATAAAAGGGGTCGATTTTGACTCTGATGATGCTATGCTATGCTATATAGTACTAAAAAAAGAACATTTTTGTGCCTTCTTTCTGGAATGAATCTGACCATGAAAGAAGTAGATTCAACTCCAGCAATGCCAACCTATTAGACTTCTAACATTTAATTTTACGCTACACAACAAACTTCAGCAAGTATCCATACAAGGATTTGGCTATTCTGGGCATTTTTAAGGAGTGAATCTGACCATTTAGAGGTTCAGATTCCCTGCCTTAGTGCCCTATATACTTTGTACCCTTAATGGGGTAATTTAAACAAGTAACTAATGTTTATACACTATTATGGGATGAATTTGACCATTAGAAGGTCAAATGCATCTACCCGAGTGCACATTATTTCAGTGGAAACTGAAAAAAATACAGTGCAAATATTCAACTTATTTTCATGGGTACTAACCACACAAAATTCAGGTATTCATATTCTAACATCAATAAGAATTAAACAGTATTGAACATATGTCACATAATCTGTTTAGCATTTAGATCTTTATGTCAATAAAAAGAAAGTAACTTCAACTACAAATACATATTTGCACATCAATGAAAAACACAATTTAGATCTTAAAAGTTCATTACAAGTAAGCCGTTACATACTTTTTGAAGAGAAAATGATAAACAGATCTGGACCAAATAAAGGTCCAGGGAGAAGATAGAAAAACCAACAAAGAAGAAGGACAAATCAACAACAAATATCCAACAACTTCAGCAACAAATACCAACCAGAAATGACCCAATAATACCAATAGAGATCCAGAAAATCTAATAGAACACTTGAGATTTTTATGAAAATCAGAATACAAAAGAAAAAACAAGAACTGAGAATCGAACACTAGAACTTTGATAACTTTGAAAGAAATCAAGTATTTTCACTAATAGTTTTTGGAAATTTTCATTTTTTGAATCAGAAAACTATTTGGATATTCATTTTTTTGGTTTTTTCAAATATTTTCAGCAACTGAATGAATGCCAAAGAGTGCAAAGGCGGGTGAAGAAGGAAAGTATTTTGTGTGTGTGTGTAGGTAATTTTCAGTGTCTAAAGAAGGTCCTCTTAATGGTAAAAAGTGGGTGTATATATAACGGATTTGTGATAGGATATGCTTGGAATATTCCCTATCCAAATGAGCTGAAAATAGTACAAAGGCAGCTGTCACCCTTATCCTTTGGGACATCTGCCCTTATTCCAAAAATTTCCAGCCCCTACAATGACCATAATACCCCTTTAAAATCTGATTTTCTAATTCTAGAAGGTTCTTGGGCTGTTACACCCAAGATTCCTAATATACCCTTAGGAGTCCCTAATATTACCCTTAGGTAACTAGAGTTAGGTTTGCTTGGGGTTATCTATTAACTCTAGTTAGTTGATTAGAAATTTAAATGGCTTAGAGTTAGACTGAGTGACTCATTTTAACTTAACCTTGATTAATTGAACTTAATTAGTCATCTAGGACTTGGATTACCTAATAGGAATAATTTAGTGTCAGACTTAGTTAATTATTTTACCTTTGATTCTTCCTTAGGACATGAATCAGTGTACATGCCTTATACTAACAGTCTCGATTAGACTCTTTAAAGGTAGGAGCAAACAGTAGAGGTGCCCATATAGGCAAGAAAGTCAGTTTTGAGCTTAGTAACATGGTTCTTAGCCTATTAGGTTCTCAACTGAAATCCAGATCCATTACTGAGTTTTATAAGCAAATATTAACCAAGTGTAAGACAATGGGTAGGGGTATTCATTTTAAAAATACAAGCAAGTATAGGTGATTTTCCTTAGGCACATAAGTGGCAACTGTAACTTTGCATTCCAAATTTTACATAACTCAGACAGTCTAAGGTATGATTCAATTAAGTTATCTACAACTAATTAAACATACACAAAATTATCAAAAGTCTTTTTATTAATGACAAAGGTTCCGCAAGGCTTAGATCATATGTTATCTAATTTAGTTAAGTAGTCATTAACACAAATAAATCGGCAATACTAGAATAGATAGAGATTACTAGGAGAATCAATTATTTTAGTCAATGAGGAAAACAGAAACATAGTAGGCAATCACAAGCTTATTATCATATATCATGCGTAAGAGGAAATCAACAGAGAAACACAAAGTAAACTCGAACAATTAAAGAACAAGGTTGGCCAGTGTTTACTGACCTTCTTTTGAACCAGCAAATCAATAAAAGGATTTGTTTAGCTGTTTTAGGAGTCAAATCAGACTTCTATCAATAGATAAACTCAGAACAAAACAAACAAAAGAAGAAAGAAGTTAGGAATTACTAGTGATAGTGGGTTGATGGGTGAAATCAGAAAAGACAGAGAGAGAATCAATGAAGGGTTTTACCTGGGCATTAGGACGAAAATTGACTCTTAGCGGCTAAAATCCCATGTCCATAGGTCATCGTGTTTGACCACTGAACATCAGACACTTTGAGAAAATTCATGCATTCTCTGATTTGATAGAGCATAGGAGAATATTAGACGG
Organism: Nicotiana paniculata; assembly: GCA_005239505.1. Classification (NCBI taxonomy): domain Eukaryota; kingdom Viridiplantae; phylum Streptophyta; class Magnoliopsida; order Solanales; family Solanaceae; genus Nicotiana; species Nicotiana paniculata. Next base: position 49,858 of record ML322382.1, on the reverse strand, counting down.
TTTGTGGTTAATCTTGCATAAACTAGTGCAAGGTATCAAGATCGATGGGGTTGAACGGATGATAAAAAAAGGAATGGAGGAGGGAAAATGGATGTGTCGATTAGGGTTTTCAGATTCTCAGATCTGAAATTGCTTAATTTCGGGTGAGTTTCTGGAGAAATTGAAGGGATGAGGTGATTGAGGAGGAGGAAAGGATCATCTGGTGACATTTTGAGGGGTTTTGGAGTTACTCCGCCGCCGGTGGACGATTTTTGGTCGGTGGAGTAGGGTGGTGGTGAGGTGAAGAGAGAGGAGTGAGAGAAACGGATAAGAGGTGAATACATAGGGTTCTAATGGGGTGTGGGGGTAAGATTTGGACAGTTTATACTTAGGCTTTAGGGGGGGGGGGGTTCCCAGCCGTTCGATCTTAGGAGATCAACGGCTGGGGTCTGCTATGACTTAAATGGGGTCGTTTGGTGTAACGGGGGGCCAAGCCGGGTTAGAAGGGGATTGGGCTGGGTATTTTTGATGGGTAGAGGTGCTTTGGGCCTGGGTAAATAAACCCAGGTCCGAATTTAGGCTTTATTTCACAATTAACTAATTAATTTCAATTAAGTTTAAACTAAGAAAAAGTGTAATAATTAATTCTAACTTAATTTTACCCAATTTGTACGCTTATTGATCAATTAATTAAGAGTAAAATATTTAATTTGATACTTCCAATCATCTATAGAACAAATTCCACAATTAGCTAAAACAAAGTGATTAAATCCAGAAATTAAACATTTAAACTAATTTATTATATTTCGTTATTAGTTACAATAATAATTAAGGTTATGCACCTAATTAGGCCACTTTAAACTATTTATGAATTTAAAAGGAGAATTATGATTACATAATGCAAAATTAATTCACAAATTCAATAAAAATCATAACACTAAATAATTTATTGAATTTTGTGTAGGATTATATGGTAGGTAAAAATCACGTGCTCACAACTGCCCCTCTTTGCTCGGAAACACGAAGAGTTTTTGGGCAAAGACAAAGTGATCAGTCATGAATGACTTTACCCATTCTTATACTCCATTGTGAAGCATTTTTGAAAAGTTTGACCGAACCCTGCTTCAAAGGTTGCCTACATATCCTTGGCTATAAGGGAATCAGTTTAGTGTAGTTCTGGATGTTTTGGTAGCTGGGACTACCGGTTGCTGCTGTTGCTGCTGCTGATCTCCTTTATTACACCAAAGTAACAAAACGAAAGACTAACTAGACCTATCAGCTGCTAGTTACAAGATTCCTATCTATGACTTGGTCTTGAGTCTTGGCCTTTTGCTGACTCTGACCTAGATCTTGATCCTGGTTAGCCGCAGGTGCTGGTATCGTCATATCGTTCCTCGGATCAAGGCAGGATACACTGAACGGATAACTTCAATCTCGTCCTAAATAGTCCATATCTTCCCCGTTTCTGCACTTTGGATTCAATCTTCTCTTTTCTCTTATTGTTTTATTATTCTGGATCAGAACTTCTTCTTTTGGTCTTCTCGAGTCCAATGTCCTAAAAATGTAATCTGCACAAAAATCAAAAAACAAACGAACAGAAATTTCTACCCCAGTTTTCACTTAGGAAAATTTCGTGAGATACTGTAAGGAAATCTAAGCTACTTTATTATTGAAAGCGATGAAAAGCCGGGAACAGTGCACCCAGAGTTATTGTAGACTAGGGATTGGACACCCTATATCTAGAACTAAGATCAACTAGGGGTGGCAAACCATATGTTGCAAAATAAAATCAACTAGGGATTGTATACCCTATGTTGGAAAAGAGATTATCAACTAGGGATTGTATACCCTAAGTTGGAAAAGCAATCATCAACTAGGGATTGTATACCCCATGTTGGAAAAGAAATCATCAACTAGGGATTGTATACCCTATGTTGGAAAAGAAATCATCAACTAAGGATTGTATACCCTATGTTGGAAAAGAAATCATCAACTAGGGGTTTTCTACCTTATGTGGGCATCAACTAAGAAGTGTATACCCTACGTTGGAAAAGATCATCAACTAGGGATTGTATACCCTATGTTCGAAAAGAAATCATCAGTTAGGGGTTGTATACCCTATGCTGGAAAAGAAATCATCAACTAGGGGTTGTATACCCTATGTCGGCATCAACTAGGGAGTGTATACCCTGCGTTGGAAAAGAAATCATCAGCTAGGGGTTGTATACCCTATGCTGGAAGAAAAAACCATCAACTAAGAGTGGTATACCCTATGTCGGCATCAACTAGGGAGTGTATACCCTACATTGGAAAAGATCATCAATTAGAGATTGTATACCCTATGTTGGAAAAGAAATCATAAACTAGGGTTTGTATACCTTATGTTGGAAAAGAAATCATTTACTAGGGATTGTATACCCTATGTTGGATAAGAAATCATCAACTAGGGGTTGTATACCTTATGTCGGCATCAACTAGGGAGTGTATACCCTACGTTGGAAAAGATCATCAACTAGGGATTGTATACCCTATGTTGGGAAAGAAATCATCAGCTAGGGGTTGTATACCCTATGCTGGAAAAGAAATCATCAACTACGGGTTGTATACTCTATGTAGGCATTAACTAGGGAGTGCATACCCTGCGTTGGAAAAGAAATCATCAGCTAGGGGTTGTATACCCTATGCTAGAAAACAAATCATCAACTAGGGTTGGTATACCCTATGTCGGCATAAACTAGGGAGTGTATACCCTACGTTGGAAAAGATAATCAACTAGGGATTGTATACCCTATGTTGGAAAAGAAATCATCAGCTAGGGGTTGTATACCCTATATTGCAAAAAACAAGTATGTTGGAAAAGAAATCATCAACTAGGGGTTGTATACCCTATGTCGGCATCGACTAGGGAGTGTATACCCTGTGTTGGAAAAGAAATCATCAGCTAGGGATTGTATACCCTAAGTTGGAAAAGCAATCATCAACTAGGGATTCTATACCCCATCTTGGAAAAGAAATCATCAACTAGGGATTGTATACCCTATGTTGGAAAAGAAATCATCAACTAGGGATTGCATACCCTATGTTGGAAAAGAAATCATCAACTAAGGATTGTATACCCTATGTTGGAAAAGAAATCATCAACTAGGGGTTGTCTACCTTATGTCGGCATCAACTAAGGAGTGTATACCCTACGTTGGAAAAGATCATCAACTAGGGATTGTATACCCTATGTTGGAAAAGAAATCATCAACTAGGGGTTGTCTACCTTATGTCGGCATCAACTAAGGAGTGTATACCCTACGTTGGAAAAGATCATCAACTAGGGATTGTATACCCTATGTTGGAAAAGAAATCATCAACTAAGAGTGGTATACCCTATGCTGGAAAAGAAATCATCAACTAGGGGTTGTATACCCTATGTCGGCATCAACTAGGGAGTGTATACTCTGCGTTGGAAAAGAAATCATCAGTTAGGGGTTGTATACCCTATGCTGGAAGAAAAAATCATCAACTAAGAGTGGTATACCCTATGTCGGCATCAACTAGGGAGTGTATACCCTACATTGGAAAAGATCATCAATTAGGGATTGTATACCCTATGTTGGAAAACAAATCATAAACTAGGGATTGTATACCCTATGTTGGAAAAGAAATCATATACTAGGGACCCTATACCCTATGTTGGAAAAGAAATCATATACTAGGGATTGTATACCCTACGTTGGAAAAGATCATCAACTAGGGATTGTATACCCTATGTTGGGAAAGAAATCATCAGTTAGGGGTTGTATACCCTATGCTGGAAAAGAAATCATCAACTAGGGGTTGTATACTCTATGTAGGCATTAACTAGGGAGTGCATACCCTGCGTTGGAAAAGAAATCATCAGCTAGGGGTTGTATACCCTATGCTAGAAAACAAATCATCAACTAGGGTTGGTATACCCTATGTCGGCATCAACTAGGGAGTGTATACCCTACATTGGAAAATATAATCAACTAGGGATTGTATACCCTATGTTGGAAAAGAAATCATCAGCAAGGGGTTGTATACCCTATATTGCAAAAAAAAGTATGTTGGAAAAGAAATCATCAACTAGGGGTTGTATACCCTATGTCGGCATCAACTAGGGAGTGTATACCCTGTGTTGGAAAAGAAATCACCAGCTAGGGGTTGTATACCCTATGTTGGAAAAGAAATCATCAACTAGGGGTTGTATACCCTATGTCGGCATCAACTAGGGAGTGTATACCCTGTGTTGGAAAAGAAATCACCAGCTAGGGGTTGTATACCCTATGTTGGAAAAGAAATCATCAACTAGGGGTTGTATACCCTATGTTGGAAAAGAAATCACCAACTAGGGATTGTATACCCTATGTTGGGAAAAAAATCATTAGCTAGGGGTTGTATACCCTATGCTGGAAAATGTGTGGCTAGGGTTTGGAGACCCTATACCACTTGAGATTTGGGCTGATTTCAACATTATTTTTCTTGTTTTTCTTTTCATTTTGAGTAAATGTAGGAAAGGATTTTGGAGAAAAACTTCCCTTTCAGAGTTATTTCTGCAGAGCTGCTTCTAGCTCTTACCCCTTTCTTTTGGTCACACTTGCCTTTGCAAGTTTTCTTTGAGTCACACCTGTTTCCTTCAATAAAAGAACAATTTGTTAGTTTGAAATGGTGGTTGGTTTTGCAGCCTTGATTTTCAACAGCTTGTTCTCCGTTCGTGTGACAAAGATCTCGACCACTTGCTTTCTCACTGGGGATTGGGTTTCATCTCTAATCCTGGGGATCCTGGCTTTCCAGATTTTAACATGGCACTCGGTCATGTGGGACCCAACATTTGACTTTACTTTTCCTTTATAGGCTTTTCACTTGCTTTTTCTGTTAGATTTCCAGCGTATCGGGGAAGTTTTTGGCCTCTCAAATTCTGCTGCAATGGTTTTCCAACTTTACTTCCGCAGGGATCACGACTTCAGTGCCATAAACCAATAAATAAGGCGTAGCCCCCACTAATGTGTGCACGGTCGTGATGTATCCCAATAATGCAAAAGACAACTTCTCGTGCCACTGTCTAGAACTTTGGATCATTTTTTTGAGGATTTTCTTGATGTTCTTATTGGCTGCTTCGCTGCACCATTGGCTTTGAGCCGGTAAGGGGTGGAATTACGGTGTGTGATTTGAAACTGCTCACATACCTCCCTCGTCAAGTGGTTGTTTAGATTTGCAACGTTATCGGTAACAATAGTTTTTGGAATACTGAAATGACAGATAATGTTTGAATGCACGAAGTCCACCACTGCTTTCTTAGTGACGTCTTTGAAAGTGACTGCTCCGACCCATTTTATGAAATAGTCGATGGCCACCAAAATAAACCTTTGTCTATTTGAAGCTTTTGGCTCGATTGGCCCAATGACATCCATTCCCCAGACAACGAAGGGCCAAGGTGCTGACATGTGGTGTAATTCCGAGGGTGGTGCATGAATCAGGTCACCATGTATTTGGCACTGATGGCACTTTCGGACAAAAATGAAACAATCCTTTTCAATGGTCATCCAGTAATATCCTGCTCGCATAATTTTCTTTGCGAGGACGTACCCGTTCATGTGGGGACCACATACTCCTGAATGTACTTCGTTCATAATCTTTTCAGCTTCTTTGGCATCCACGCACCTTAACAAATTCAAATCTGGAGTCCTTTTGTACAACACTTCTCCGCTTAGAAAAAACTGCTAGCGAGTCTTCTGATGGTTCTCTTTTGATCCCCATTGGCCAGCTCTGGGTATTCTTTTGTTTTCAAGAATCTTTTGATATCATGATACCATGGTTGGACATCGGGATCTATTTCGACCGTGTTACAATAACCATGTATTTCTTTGATTTGAATTTCTAACGGGTCAATGTGGACATTACTAGGATATGGAAGCATTGCAGCTAGGGTAGCCAGTGCATCGGCTAACTCATCGTGGCATCGAGGAATATATCTGAACTCGACGGCTTTGAATCGTTAGCGAAGAACTTCTACATGTTGTCTGTATGGAAGGAGCTTAACATCTCGAGTTTCCCACTCTCGCTGAGCTTGCTTTATGATCAAATCAGAATCTCCCATGATCAATAACTCTCCCACATCCATGTCAATGGCCATGTTCATGCCCATTACACAAGCTTCATATTCGGCAGTATTATTTGTACAGAAGAACCGGAGACGGGCCGTGGATGGATATTGTTGTCCCATGTGTGAAATAAAGATTGCCCCAATCCTAACTCCTTTGGCATTGAATTTCTTGCTCAGATAGTAGGGCACAACAAGTTCTCTCCAGCAGAGTGTATTTGGCTTCATAGTTAGTGAATTTCTTGCTCAGATAGTAAATGGCTTGCTCTTTCTTCCTAGTAACATCATGTTGCCCGAGGGCACAACCAAAAGAATTTTCCACGACTGTTAGGTATAGGAACATAGGTCTTCCTGGTTCAGACAGGACCAACACTGGAGGATTCAACATATATTCCTTGATTTTATCAAAGGCTTCCTGACATTCATCTGCCCATTTGATTGCCGCATCTTTCTTTAGGAGCTTGAATATTGGCTCACAGGTGGTTGTAAGTTGTGCAATAAACCAGCTGATGTAGTTCAACCTTCCTAATGAACTCATGACCTCTTTCTTAGCTTTGGAGGTGGAAAATCTCAGATGGAATTTATCTTCGTCGGATCTAACTCAATGCCCTTGCGGCCTAACTATAAACCCCAAGAGTTTCCTGGAAGGAACACCAAATGCACATTTAGCAGGGTTCAATTTCAAGTCATATTTGCGTAGCCGCTCAAAAAAATTTCTCAAGTCTCGGACACGGTCCTCCTGTGTTCTGGATTTAACAATGACATCATCAACGTACACCTCAATTTATTGGTGCATCATGTCTTGGAAAAGGGCAGTCATGGCTCTCATATAGGCTGCCCCGACGTTTTTCAAACCGAACGGCATAACCCTGTAACAATAAGTCCCCCATGGTGTAGTGAAAGCTGTCTTTTCTGCATCTTCCTCATCCACTAGGACTTGGTGATAAACGGCATGAGAATCCACAAACGACTGTACCTCATGTTTGGCACAATTGTCGATAAGGATATGGATGTTTGGTAACGAGAAATTGTCTTTGGGACTTACTTTGTTCAAATCCCTGTAATGAACACATACTCGGAGCTTCCCATCCTTTTTTGGTAGTGGGACTACGTTGGCTAGCCATGTGGTGTATCTGACTACTCGAATTACATCGACTTTTAATTGTTTGGTGAATTCTTCTTTAATTTTGTCACTAATACCTGTTTTGAATTTTCTTTGCTTTTGTTGGACGGGCGGGCAATTGGGATGAGTTGGCAGCTTGTGTACCACTAAATCAACACTTAGTCCGGGAATATCATCATAGGACCAAGCGAACACACCTTTGAATTCGAACAGAAGTTGAATCAATGTGTCCCTAGTTTTCTCATCCGTGTGAATACTTATCATGGTTTCTAGAACCTCTTCTGGATTACCCAAATTAACTGGCTCAGTTTTGTTTAGGTTTGGCTTAGGCTTATTCTCAAATTGTTCCAATTCTTTGTTTATTTCCCTAAAAGCCTCATCTTCGTCATATTCTGGTTATTGATTCATTATTTCGAGATTAGACATCGTATTAAGATCAGAATATGAGGTCCGCAAGCATGTCATGTTATTTAAGGCCGCATCATTAGGACTGTAAAATAAGAAAAAAAAAATAACAGAATCAGAAAGAGTAATAGACGATGAAATTTTGATTTCATTTCATTGAATTTGAAGATAACAGGGGTTTTACATCGGAATATTAAAGACAATAAAATTAAAAACACTCGAGTTACACCCTGAAATAACTCGAAGTGCAGAAAAGACATCAAAACATGAACTACCAAGATTCCCGTCTGATTGGGAAGGGAGTAGCTTTTCAGTTCTACAATTTTGCATTCTGACCCATGTATTGCACCTCTGCGGTGCTCGAGCCTTCTCCTGGCTGAACCATGTGATCCTCATATAATATTTTTCTCATGGCTCCGCAGATTTCTTCAATTTCTTCGGCCATAAAAGCCTCCCCTTCTTCTTCAACATACTGTGGTTGATGAAGGACTCAGTGATGTGTGAGACTGGCTGAGGCAGGTCCAACCCATTGTTTTTACGTTCGTTGGCCCATTTCACATCATCATCTGTGGCCTGGAAACCGATGCGAAAGAATTTTTTGGTTGCAGGAAGAGAGATTGGCTCGGTAATGCCTTGTAAGGATACCCCGAGCCCCTTTCCGAGTTTGTACCCATATCGGATCATGTCGGTAGCGACCATGATTGACGCATTAGATAAACAAGGTTGTGGGGATGGAACACCTTCCTTGTGCTGATCAACAAGCACAATCTCAAAGGCTTGGTAAACAATATGTTCGCTACCTTCTCTGGCCTCGAGATAGGGGACAGAGGGATCCCTATATATTGATTGTTCGTCTTCTCCTTGGACCACTATCTCCTGATTCTCATGTTCAAATTTGACTATCTGGTGGAGAGTAGATGGCACTGCCCCAGCAACATGAATCTAAGGTCTTCCTAGCAGGAAGTTATAAGAGGTGTCCATATCCAGGACTTGGAAGGTTACAGTCAAATCCACAGGGCCAATCGTCATGACTATGTCAATTTCACCAATGGTGTCCCTTTTGATACCGTCAAAGGCACGGACACAAACGTTATTTGGCCTGATTCTCTCAGTGCCGGTTTCCATTCTTTGAAGCGTTGATAGGGGGAAAATATCTACCTTGGATCCTCCGTCAAGCATAACTCTCTTCACGTAATATCCTTCACTTTTAACTGTTAAGTGTAAGGCTTTGTTGTGAGCGACCCCCTCAGGAGGTAGGTCATTTTGGCTGAAAGAAATTTTGTTTACTTCGAAGAAGCGCTCAGCCATTCTCTCTAACTGCTCGATTGAGGTCTCAGCTGGTACATACGCGTCATTCAGCGTTTTTAGGAGCACTTTTTGATGCTCATTTGAGCCCATCAACAGAGACAAGGGAGAAACTTGATCCGGGGTTTTTCTGAGTTCTTCAATTGTGGCATGTTCAGACATTTTCATTTTCTTGAAGAACTCTTCAGCTTCTTCGATAGTGATGGGTTTTTTGAAAGCGTTTATGTTTGGCTTTATTCAACTCCTCTGGGTTATGATATTTCCCAGTAGGTTTTGCTTCGTTGACTTCCCCTCTGACCTCCTTCCCTTTGTATGTTATCATTGTTTGATCATAATTCCAGGGGACATTAGTTGTATTTTTGATCGGAATTTGCAGCCGAAGGCTGATGACCAGAGGTTCATTCAGCTTAGGCAGGATGGCCAGATTTTTCACAATATATGTCCCCTTCGGCACATACCCTCTCTGCGGCTTTGATTTCAGTTCTAATCTTCTGGTAGGGCTCAAGGTGAGTTGTCTGTTTCGTGGAGCCCTCGGAACATAAAGAAAAACTTCTTTAGCTAGTGCCATCTCTTTCTTTCTTCATGGGCCTTTACTTTATCCTGGCTGGGGGGCTTTGTTTTCTTTTCTGGATCCACAATGGCAATGATGGATTTCAGCGCCGGGTCAAATTCTTTGTCTTTACAAATCATTCCAATGACGGGCCCGTTATTGTGGGCTGGCAATGGATTGTTTGTGACACTGGGGACCTCCTCATCCCTTAGCACCACTTTTTTCTGCTCAATCAGATTTTCTACTGCTCTCTTGAGAGTCCAGCAGTCTTCAGTATCGTGCCCCTCTGCTCTCGAGTGATAGGAACAACTGGTTCCTCGTCTGTATGACGTTGATTATGGATTTTGCCGAGTTGGAGGTACGGGCTGCAGAAGTCCCATCTGAATCATCTTTGGCAACAAGCTTGAGTATGACTCACCGATAGGAGTGAAAGTAGGTCTCCTTGGTGGTTCACGAGGGTAGGTATTGTATGGATAGTTGTTTTGAGGAGGGCGTGGATTATATGGGTCTTGGTGAGGATGGTTATTTCTAGGAGCTGGAGCTCTGTTTTTGTTGTACTGTTGCGGCCGGGTTTCGCGCCCCCCTTTTTTTCCTCGCACAGGTCAGGTGTGGAGAGATCGGGTTCATGACATTCTGGACAACTCCTTAAAGGAAGAGGTTTAAGGAAGAGTCGCCACCTAAGGATTTTGTGGTGCGTTAGGGCACCTAAAGTAGATAACTCATGAACTTGTTTGCATTACCAGAGATTGGGTAAGGGCTTGAAGTTATCCTAAGGGGAAGGTGTTAGGCACCCCTCAAGATCCACAACTGTGGGTCCCCGCCAAGAAGTTTTGTGAATTTGGACAATAAACAAATAGCAAGTAAGGTTCATATAAGAGGGAATTTCAAACAAGTACGAAAATCTTTAAAGGTTTTGGGAAAACATTAGAGTAAAACATTTGAAAAAAGAATTGTCCTAGGTTTAAAATAATACGGATCACATCAATGCAATACCCGGTAATCACTCCTCGAAGAGGGGCTACACGTGGTATTAGCGCACCGGTCATCATATCCGTATTCTACCCTTCCCACCTCGTAGAGGTTATTTAAAGAAGCGTGTGTTGGTCACGAAGGCTTATTGCGTGCTATTACCGTCCCATTCTATAAGTCTTGGAAGGTGTTTAGGACTACTAATCCTACAAGGTGAGTACTAAGATGAACCCCTAGGTTTAAAGGATAAAATTCTAAGCGACAAGTCGAAAACAAGTAGGAATTACACATATGGGATACACATAACAAACATATGGCTCAAGTACCCCTCCGCAAGTAAGACATGTAAATAGCATGTCACAAACACAAGAAGGTCTTAGATTTTGAACCTAAGCAGGAATTCTAGGTGTGAAGGCAGTAGCAAACAACATGGTTTGGATGAGTTTCAGAAAAATAATGCATGACTGATTTTAAAACCATTGTTTAATAGACAGTGTACAAAAATAGTTTTGATTTTGACAAACATCTGTGCCTAAGGTTTGCCTAGGCGTCTGAACATATGTTGATTATTATTTTAAGACATAGGCGGAGTGCATGTCCTTAGACTTGATTCTAACAGACATGTGATGATAAAAAATGCAGATCCTATAGGCATGGTATCTAAGAATGCAAGCAAGATATCAGTTTGGGTTTAAATGTGCAGGAAAACGTTTCAACCATTTGGAACATATTTTAGGCGAGGTTATTATCTATGTGGATGATATAGGGGGCCTGATTTCACTTAATTATTGAACCTAATACATGTTGTTCTAGGTGTTTAACAGAGTACTTAACACGAGACCTTAAATAAAAACATGCTGAAAATAGATCCCTAAGGTGATATGGGCTCTAATGATAATTCGATTGTAATCTTAAGCAGGATATCTAGATGAATACGCGTGCAGAAACTTTATTTTAAGACAGTTATTATTCGAACAAGAAAAGGATTTCTGAATGAAGCAGCCGTAATTATAGCAGGTATTAGCATGATTTTTCTACGTGAGCATACATGTGGTGAAATGCAAACACAAATATACCTAAGACATGATCTCTATTGCATGGTAGATAAAATAAATCCTAAGACATGATTTCTACCCAAAAATTACACTAGGCATAACAACCCCACCCTTTCACTATCCGGCCCCAAATATTCGTTTACAGATTATTACAGGCCTAGAATAATGAATTACATAACTGAATAAAGGCAAATCAAGAGGCTATACTATATGACAGTTCGCTCAAGTACCAGATCCAGCATGCCATATTCCATGACCCTTTCAACCCAAGTGTGTCATAGTTTCTAAGGACCTTAGAGGATCCTGGACAGTGCTCACACCCAGGTACCCTCGCCAAGGATGAGTAAGTGTAGTGTGGAATGCTAGCCTTGTGTGTCAAAGTTCAATGGATACTCAGAGGTTCCCAAGGCAGTGCTCACACGAAGGGTGCTAAACCTAGAGTCTAAGAGTAGTGGGAAGTGCTTAGAGCTTAAAAATTTTGTTTGAGTTCGAAAGAGTAGTTTGAAAACAACTTCAGAGAATAATGAAGAGCTTTGTAAAACCCTTTGCAAAAGGATATCAATGCAACCATAATACAGTAGAAGGAGAACTCAAGAAAGAGCAAACACAAACAAGGATATGGGGAGTTGGGGACAATTAATCATCATATTAGCAGTAGAATAGGGTCACATATTCACATAGTGGTCATATAGTTGTCTCAAATCATCATAGATCAATAGGAACATGATTGCATAAAATTCAGGTATCATGAGGGGCGGGAAGGTTTATAACATATGAGGTTAAGTAGGGGATGAGAGCGGGTAACAACAACAAAACCATAGACAAATAAGTATGCAAGTGGCATAAGTCTCACATAGGGTCATATAAGGGGAGACAGGAGACATATTAGACTGAGGGGAAAGGGAAAATAGTGGGGCATGCTTATTACACAGGACTTAAGAATTTATGGAGAATCACATGGGAAAAGCAGAATAGCAAATGGGAAAGGACACCATATGGTCATGCTAATTACATGGTATACAGTAGAACCATAAGATGAAGCACATAAGGAACAATAAGTAAATAAACAAAAATTGGATCATATTGTGTAGAGATGCTATAAAACTAAATCAGAAACATACCAGTTGAATGATAGAGACTAGCAAAGTGCAAAATATAGAGCAACAATAGCAGTATACACAGAACAAGGTAGCAACACTAAAACAGTAGTGCAAAAGCAAAAGAGCAATAGAGATTACTCAGTTTTGGCTTTAAGCCGACTGAGTAGTTAGTAATGGATGCAAAGAGCAAGAGAGATGTATTTTGAAAACAAAGAAAGTTCAGAGTAGGGTCTGTGTGTGTATCAGTGCTCTCAATATACCAGTGTGTGTAATGTAAGGATAGAAGGCAGTCAATCAAGGGCATGGACTCCCTTTAACTAGGGAGTCAAGCTCAAACGATGCAAATCATGGCCAAATAAGGAAAATTAATCAGATTAAGACTGATTCTGTTACTATAGGACAGGGGAATCACATAGTATAAAATCCAAGTACATAGTTTTAATTAAGGAAAGTTGAACTAACAGTTATTTATAAAGTAAAGCAGAGTATTAGTTTTGAAATCAATTGAAAGAATCTCGGATGCAATTACAATTACAGGAAATCCAATATTGTTAAGGAAAATATCACATAAGTATGGAAATAATTGAAATAATTGGTACAAAATTATCGAGGACATACACAACATCATCTATTCACGGAAAACATCATAGGCTTAGGAATTTTTACACAAAATCAGTATAAAATCAAATAGGTAAATAATCAATAAGGTAAATGGTCGGATTTATTAAGCATTTAAACAACAGTCATTGATCAACACAGAGTAATGCTCATAGAACAACTGAAAATAAAAGGTCACAAAAATGTATTAAACAAGAGTCACAAAGAACACACGAATACACATAGTTAAGTGATAAAGGTCGACCTAGAACCTTAAGGTTTCAGCAACAACAGTTCAGACAACGAGAAATCATGAGACACTCGTTCAAACACAATAGAGATAGCTAATAATCAAAGAAGAACTTTTTTGAAAACAGGGTCAAGAAACCCTATCTTTTGAAGTTGTTAGAAAATGTAATTTTCCGGGTAAAAACATAGAGAAGCCTCGTGATATTGTAAATATAGAACAGATCTTAAAGGAGAAACAAAAATATAGAAGATTAGGGTTTCGTGGAACCCAGAAAGAGGGCAAACCTCATGAACGGCCTCGATTTAGGCCAAGGAGACTGCAATACTTACTCAAACGGTCGGGGAAAGTCCGGAAAGTGGAAGGACGCCCAAAGGAGGTGAGTGAACCGCTCCAGGTTCGTGTGAAGAACTCAAGATATCACTGAGTAGGTGACATACAAGCAGATGGCTAGGAGGTGGTAGAGAATCAAGGTTCCGGTGAGAGTGCACCAGAGAAGACGACTGGAAACCATATGAGAAGGTGAAGTCAAGAGACTTTTAGATAGTCATAGAGAGAGACTGCGAGAGATAGAGGAACCGTCTCCAAGGAAAATTAGACGGATGGGAGGGGTTGGTTAGAGATATTTTAGGTAAGTGGGATATGGGCCATTGATCTAATTTGATCAACGACTTAGATTAGTTAGGGGGTTGGGCCGGGTTAGTTTTAGGATTGGGCTGGGTATTTTATTAGGGGGATTGGGATTCAATTTAGGCTAGTTTTTAAATAAAAGGTGGCTAGATATTAAATACCCATAAAAATAGGATGAATAATTAATTAAAATAACTAATAATTGTGTAAAATGGAATTAAGACAAAATAAATGAAATTGAGATGATTAACTAGTATAAAAATATAAAAATGATCAGTTATAGATTTTAAAACGATATAAGTGTGCACTTGTTCTATTATTGCAAAAATTGTTAAAATTAGCTAAATAATTCTAACATCCGCTAATTTGGGAAATAATCAAATCCTAATGGGAGAAAGTAGGGTTAAAAGCAAGATGTTGAGTTGGAATCTGTCTGTATGTAGTTTCAGAATCATCGGCGAAATATACCGGTGATGTTTTACAAGAACGGATGCAAGGTGCGAGGTAAGGAAAACTAGGAAGGTCTTACAGGGTTGTATCGGATAACTGGAGCAGTCAGCTCCTGCCTGGTTGGCTGTTCCGGACGGATTACCTGCAAATAAATAACAAGCATATATCGTGCATAATATAAACATGATGCAAGTGCCCGTTGGACTATGAATGTTGTCTTTGGACAATTGAGGATGATTGTCCTTAGACCATGATTTCCTGGGCCATGAATCACTTGGCGCGGGATTCGCATGCTATGAAATGTTGTTCTCGGGCCATGAGGATGGTGCCTCCGAACTATGGTGCCTTTGAATAATGATATGCAAGTTGATTAAAAGAAATCCTTAGGCCACGAAATGATGTTCTCGGTCGATGAAGATGGTGCCTCCGAACGATGACGCCTTTGGACAAGTTGGCGATATTTCAGCCCATGAAGAATGCAGGGGTATCATGCTAAGAAGAAAAATTTTAGTCTTGCGATTTACGAAAGAAAAGAGGGGTAGAGCTTAGCCCGAGAGAAGCATAAATAAATAACGTCACGAAAGATGGTTGCTTTGAAGAGGTAGATAGGAGTTTTATGCAATGAAGTTAAATACAGGGGAGGTAGCGTAGAACCTCGGAAGGCATAATGGTAACCTTATGCAATGCAATGAAGTAAAATGCATGGGAGGTAGCGTAGAACCTCGGAAGGCAGAATGGCAGCCTTAAGCGGTGCAAGAAATAAAATGCAGGGGAGGTAGCGTAGAACCTCAGAAGGTAGAATGGTAGCCTTATGCAGTGCAGTAAATAAAATGCAGGGGAGGTAGCGTAGAACCTCGGAAGGCAGAATGGTAGTCTTATGCAGTGCGGGAAACAAAATTCAGGGGAGGTAGCGTAGAACCTCGGAAGGCAGAATGGTAGCCTTATGCAGTGCAGGAAATAAAATAAAGGGGAGGTAGCGTAGAACCTCGGAAGGCAGAATGGTAGCCTTATGCAGTGCAGGAAATAAAAAGACAATAAGAGTTCTTAGCTGATGATAAACTGCGGTGATACGATTGTGGTGAATAAGCGTTGTTTGTGATGATAGTAGGCGTCGATATGTGCGACGACTTTGAGAGCGGGTCCTTGAGAAATATGCATCTTGCGAAGATAGTAATGTGTTCTGGGCTTTCGCCGTCTTGGTGCCTGCATCCAAAGAAAAATTGTTAGTTATGTAAAAGAAGGTTAGTTCGCATTATCACTGGCTCGGCTCGGCCTGTCTGCTTCATAACACAGACTTTGTTGTTCATATCACAGGGTAGCGTTGCTAAACAAGTTGTTATTTTGAGAAAACAAATACGCATGGTTTTGTAAAAACATAACATATAATTTAAAGTAATAATAATTTTTGATGAACCGATGACCACGACGCGGTTCAAGGCATTGAGACCTCTCTTGCGATGGAATTTTGAGGGTCCTCCTCAAAATATGCCCCAGCTTGGTGGGTGAATGCATTTGGATGTTGCTTGTGCGGTGGTTGGCTGCATTTGCTTCGGAATTTTGAGGTCCCTCCTCAAAATTCTGCCCCAGTTTCCATTCGTGGGGAAATGAAATTTTATTAAAATGTGACCGAACCCATAGGGCTGTCTATGTATCCCTTATTAAATGGGAATTAGGTCAGGCGTAGTTCAATTTACATCATTTGAGAAAAACATAAAAGTTATAAATAGTAGCGCTTGACTGCATTTGAGTTGATTGGCTTTGGCCAGATTTCTCCATCCATTTCTGCAAGTATGAGTGCTCCTCTTGTCAACACTCGATGAACCATGTACGGGCCTTGCCAATTGGGAGAGAATTTCCCTTTTGCTTCGTCTTGGTGAGGAAAGATCTTCTTTAACACCAGCTTCCCCGGTGTGAATCGTCTCGGCTTGACTTTCTTGTTGAAGGCTCTGGTCATTCTGTTCTAATATAGCTGACCATGACAAACTGCGTTCATTCTTTTTTCGTCTATGCGGGCCAATTGCTCATAACGACTTCGTACCCACTCTGCATCGCTGAGTTCGGCTTCTTGTATGATTCTCAAGGATGGAATTTCGACCTCGGCAGGAATAACGACTTCTATACCATAAACCAACATGTAAGGAGTTGCCCCAGTTGATGTGCAGACTGTGCTCCGTTATCCTAGGTTGACAACCTCAGTCTCGTCCAAGTTAGACTTAGGTCTGTTCTCAAAGTCTTCGACCTCTTTCACAATATCTTAAGGTATATCATCCTCGTCTGAATAGGAATCCGTTTGTTGCATTTCCTCGTTGCATGTCACAGTCGTCGGTTCATCAAGATAAGTAATAGTAATGTTGTGTAAATAAAGTAATGGGGAGGAAAACAATAGCAAGTAAATATACGATTTATAGAGAAACTGCAAATGCTTTGATAAATTGAATAATCATTTGAATATAGGAGCTCTTTGTTGCAGAAATTAAAAATGCGAAGAGGAATTTTTTTTTTTTTAAATAAACAAGCTGTACATAAATACTTGTTTTGTTATCCTTGCTACCCCGAGGCTTGACGGGCTTTGGTCGTCCTGACAGATCACTTCTTGAGATATGATCCTCTACGCACGACCTGTATGGAAGGGCCTTCCTCCCCTCCCTCTTCAAGAATGACACAGCAGTCCATGTCCTCATCGTCCGAAAATAAATCCCTCATTGCCGCTAATGCTTCCTCTCCGTTCGTACCATAGATGATATCAGCTTGCTGGAAAGTTTGTTCTAAGTGAGGTATTGGCTGCTCCAATGAGTAGTTGGGATTGCGCCATGGTGGAGACCAGTCCTTGAATTCCTCTCAAGTGTACTCATGCCCTAGCCCGAAAGAGGTACCGTGCTTCTTGAGTGTTATTGGCTTCGTTATTCCTTGGAGATTTTTACCGAGCCCTTTGCCTGGCTCGTATCCTTTCCAGTTCAAGATTCTCTAGATCAACTGTCCCAACATTTATCCTTATCAATGGTGTTGACTCGTTCAATGTTGTGGTAGATTTCTCCACCCAGCTTCCTTCTCCCCTCAATGACCAAAAAAGTCTGGTGACCGTAGATATGGTTGCTACCGTCGCCATGAATGACTTCCTCTTGATGATTCCATTCAAACTTCAACACTTGATGTAGGGTTGATGCCACGGCCCCAACAGCGTGTATCCAAGGTTGCCCTAGCAGCAAGTTATAGGATGCGGGCACGTCTATCACCTGGAAGTCTACATCAAACCAGGTTGGTCCCATCTGTAAGCACAAGGTAATTTTTTCCATAGTGGACCTCTGCGAACCATCTAAGGCCTTTACATTGATCTCTCCTTCTTTTATATCATGCAGACTTTTGCCCAATTTCTTGAGTGTGATCAGCGGACAAATGTTGAGGCTGGAACCCCCATCAATTAATATCATTGTAATGAAGTGGTCCTCACATTGCACAGTGATATGTAGTGCTCTATTATGCCCTAACCCCTCGGGCGACAATTCATCTTCATGGAAAGTAATCTTATTGTTTTCCAGAACCTGGCCCACCATGTTTTCTATCTCCCCGCTAGTGATATTGTCTGGTACGTATGCCTCACACAACACTCTCAGCAAGGCGCTTCTATGCGTCTCAGAATTCTATAATAGAGAAAGGATAGATATCTTGGCTGGTGTCTTGTTCAACTGGTCAAAGATTGAGTACTCTTTGGCTTGTATCTTTCTCCAATGATTGTCTGAGCCTGTCTCAATGGTGGGAGGACGGTTAGCGGCCTGCTTGCTAGATTCCGCCAAATGTTCAGGGGTGTAAACTCTGCCAGTTTTGGTAATACCTTATGCAGTAATGGCTTCCTCAGATCTGCTCTTACCCTTTCTCCTGGCTTCAGCTGTGTAGTCCCATGGGATGGCATTTAAGTAAAAGGTGTGGCGTTGTTGACATTACCACTGGAATAGGTGTGGTCATCCTCATTCCCGCCGGATTATATGTTATAGGCGGCCGGACTGCTACTTCGAGTGGCCGTACAAACTCAACTTTGATCAGCACTGGGGCCTTTTCCTTTGCGGGCAGTCTCGATTCAAACTCAAGTGGAATGGACATGTTTACCTCAGCATCCCCGGATGGCTGCATCTGAAGCACAATTGGGTTGAGAGTAATTGCGGGCTTCTTTGGATCACCCTCTACAATCACCCCAATTGATCACTCAGGATCCCAATCATCATCTACTTCAATTATATGGACACCAGTTTTATGGTCCGACAACGGATTATTGCGAATATTAGGAGCAGGTTCCTTGGCTACAATGATCTTGTTGTCTGTAAGGGTTTGTATCTTGTCTTTCAAGGAACGACATTCCTCCATGTTGTGTCCCTTCATGCTGGAGTGGTAGGCACAAGATTTGTTTGGGTTGATCCACTGAGAAGGGTTCTCAGGGGTGGCAGCAGGAATGGGTGTGACATAGCCGACGACTTTGAGTCTTTCATATAGTTGATCAATGGGCTCGGGTATGGCAATATACTATTTTGGAGGGCGACGATCGAAGTTAGGGAGAGGTCTTGAGAAGTTTTGGCGAGTAGGTGGTGATCGGTAGTGGGAAGGTTGGGAATTATTGGCGTCGTAAACGGGGGCTGCTTGGGAGTATCTGGGCGAGGTAGGCTGATATGTGGGTGGTGGAGCTTGATATGTGGGTGAGGGTGCTTGTTAATTTGGAGCTGGTTGGTATGTGAATGAGGGTGTTGGATAAACTTGGTATTTGGGCGAGGACTTGGCTTGTTGTGCAACGATCACGACTCCCACATCCATCTTTCTGGACACACCACCAGACTGTAGAGCTTTATTAGTAGCCTGTAAAGCTTCAAAGTTAGTAACCATACCGCTTTTGATGCCTTCTTTGATTCGCTCTCCCAACTTGATGATGTTAGAGAACTTGTGACCTTCGACCATCATCAGTCGTTCGTAATACTGAGGATCCTGAGCTCGTACAAAGAACTTCTTCATTTGTTCCTCTTCTAAGGTTGGCCTAACCTTGGCAGCTTCTGACCTCCAACGTGTAGCATACTCGCGAAAGGTTTCCTTTGGCTTCTTCTTCAAATTCTGGATATAGAATATATCCGGAGCATTCTCCATGTTGAACCTGAATCGGTCCATGAAGTTGCCATGCATACCCATTTAGTCCATTTCTTTGGATCCTGGCCGATGACTAGGACAGTGCATCTCCTTTCAAACTTCTCATGAAGATTTTCATGCAGATTCTTTCATCTTTTCCCACGCCAACCAATTTGTCACAGTAAGTTCTCAAGTGGACACTTGGATCACCAGTAC
Source organism: Nicotiana paniculata (assembly GCA_005239505.1). NCBI lineage: Eukaryota > Viridiplantae > Streptophyta > Magnoliopsida > Solanales > Solanaceae > Nicotiana > Nicotiana paniculata. Next base: position 30,023 of record ML322382.1, on the reverse strand, counting down.
CATCGAACATCTCGAACTTAGGAGGTTTGTACCCCTCGGGCAGTTCGACATCAGGCTGTATGCAAAGATCTTCATAGTTCAGCCGCTCAATCCCTCTAACTCCTTCGACACCCTGAACTTGGTTGGTCAACTTCTTGAGTTCCTCGGCCAAATTCCTGATGAGACTATCCTTCTCGTCAGACTCAGGGGTATGTGGTGTGGAATGAGCCACAGTTTCCACATAAATGGGATTATTATAAGCCTGGAAGTGGTCTTTTTTCTGTTCCTGGAGAGGTGGAGTGTTATGGTGACAAACATTGCATTGTGCCGGCAGGACTGGGTCTTTGGGGTGATTCGGTTGTTTAGGGGTATTTTGTGGTAAAGTGGGGTTTGGATCATTTGGGAAGTGGGCATCCGGAACATTGAGGGAAAGTGATAGGTGAGCCAAATTCTTGACTTGGTCAAGTTCCTCTTGGAACTTCAGCAGCTTCTTCTCCAGCGGAGACATACCCTCTTGCAGAACCTGAATACCCCGACCATCAACGATCTCAACCTGTTCATCCTTGTGGTCCTTCCTGACGCTGCTTGCCTCTGCCATTTTAGTTTTACCCTTGCTTTTCCCTCTGGGAGGACTAGAAGGATGAGTAGGAGGAGGGCCCTTTGATCTTGTGCGGTAGACAGATGATGCCAGAATGTACGAACCAACCTTTAGGGAAGGGAATAATAAATAAAGAAAACAACAAAAAATGATAAAGTAATGAAGTTATTGAGGATCACAAAAGAAATATTGCAGTATTTACACACATAAGGCGGAAATTTAAAGCGTGTCCTAAGTTTGGGACCTCTTTGTGCCCGAGGTAGGCCTAGAGACAAGTTGATTTGGAGAATATAAGATGCTAAATGCCTCATTTTATTGATAATAAAATAGACAAATCCAACACGACTCTAAAATGCAAAAAATATAAAATGTCACAAATGGCCAGGGGCCTTATTACATCAGAATGCAAAGTACAGACAATCCTAACTACTTTGTCCCAGAAGGAGCTTCCCCAGACTCGGCATCTCTGCTTGCTTTGATCAGCGTCCCTATCTAGCAGAGTTCCAGTAGCAAGTAGTTCCTAGCTAGAGTTCCTCCTTCGGCTCCCTCGGTCTTCTGATAGGTCTCGATTCTCCTAATGAACTTCTCCCCTAAGTCGACTATGCCTCGTTCCAAGTGTGCTAGCCTCTGGGTGGAGGTGATGGCCATGTATTTCCATTCCTCTATCAGCTTCTTGTTGGCCTCGTGTATTTTGTGATGATCTTTTTCAGAAACACGGAGCCTCTTGCACAACTGGTTGAGTCTAGTCGTTGCTTCGGCCTTCTCATCTATGATCTTGTGGCCTTGAGCAAACCCTGGCTTGATACTTCCACCCCAGTTATCTTTCAACCATCCCAGATAATAAGGAGAGTAACCAGCATGATACATGTCGGGTTCAATAGTGTCCTTTTCTAACCGGACCTTGCAGTGCCACAAATGCTGAGCTTGGAACTTATGAGGGGTGCCGTCGTTTTAGAAATATGCCCTGAGATGACTCATCTTTTCGACCCTTGGTACCACTTGCTTCCTTCCTGACTGCCTCATGACTAGGATAGGGACGTTAGGATACGTCCCTCTTAGACCAATCAATAACAGAAACGGAGTGTCTCGAGTTTGGATGATGAACTCGTCGGTTGGGAACCACTCAAACATCCATTGAATCTTTTCCTCGGTCAAGTTCCCTAGAAACTCGGCCCATCCATTTACGTTTTCTGGCTGAGTAAACATGTCGGGGATGTAGTTCATACGCTTTGGATGATGGAAAGCAATATGATCATCCCAAACACTCCTATGGATGTCCTGACGGTAGTCGCCCTTTTGCAAATGCTCAGTAAGCCATAGCTGGAGTTACAGATTGCAACCCTCGAAATGTTTTTCCCCTCGTTGACACTTTTCCAAGGCTCGGTACATATCAACAATTATCATTGGCATGATACTGAAGTCATTCTTTTCAACCCCTTCCATCAGAGTCTTAGAAACCATCACCAACCTGGTGTGGATTCTTTCCTTCTTTGTTGGCAACACCATCTGACCCAGAGAAGTAAGGGAAAACTCTTCCTGATAAGTGTGGTAAGCCTGGCTACAACCATACATCTCGTACAAATAGTCAAAGGGGATGTACAAGTCTTCCAAGCAGACCAATTTTGGATTTTTCTTTAGCCCCATCATCTTGAGAAAACCTCGGCCTTTATGGTTTTCAGGCATCAATAACCCTGGAGACTCCCAAGCTAAACCGGATAACCGTCCTATTTCCTCTAACAATGGCATCATCTCATTGTTTCCAAAGCGAAAGACCGACCGCTCACAATCCCAGAATAGGGTAGCAGCTTCTATCATCATGTTGTTAGGTTGAATGTCCAGAAGAGAGGGCAAGTCGCCCAAGTGTTTTCTGACGACTGTTTTGTCACTGGAGTGAAGATCCTCCCACCAGTTTAGTAGTTTGGGGTGGATATTGGTGACCATGCCGAATCTGGGGACCTCGTGCCTCATTTCTGCAAAACAAACAGGTTAGACCCTTACCCCTACCAGACTCGACTATTTAACATCAATAATTAGCATGAGTATTTAATTCTCCAAATAAATGCACAGAACGTGAAGGCGTCTGTTTGGGTTCCAGGGAAACCCAATGGACTTTAGACAAGGCTATCTTAAAGGTTGTTGTGCGGATGACACATTAGCCCGACTAGGTTTGACCATGATGCATGCAACATACAATAGAGTAAGGTTTCTATGGGATTTTAGACCGGTACCCTTGAGAGAAAAACTCAAGGGGGAAGGCATGGAACTGTCGACTGCACCGCTGATCGACTAGTTTTATCGCAAATATGCCTTTTCGAATTTAGGGGGTAGTAATATTGGAATAGCGCAACCACTCATTGTAAGCGTTGCTAAAGGATTTTGTTTGGCACGAGTGGAATATGAATGCGGCGCATGATATGCAATAAATAACATTTAAACAAGTAGGAATGTATTTTCACATTGGAAAGCGGTAAAGAAAGGAAATATGGCAGTTATAATTGAAAGAAGTTACAAAGAAAACATGAAGAGACGTCAGTTATGCTCAGGCAAAATAAATACTTGCAAAATTAAACAGTCAACAACATATAAGGGGAATAGGAAATGGCATAAACATTTACATAAGTTGAAAGGTCCAAATTCACAAGACAACCTGTAATGGTGTAAGCGTATGGAATATCCCCAGCAGAGTCGCCATGCTGTCGCGCCCCTCTTTTTTTCCTCGCACGGTTCAGGTGCGGAGAGATCGGGTTCATGACATTTTGGAAAACTCCTTAAATGAAGAGGTTTAAGGAAGAGTCGCCACCTAACGATTTTGTGGTGCGTTAAAGCACCTAGAGTAGATAACTCATGAACTAGTTTGCATTACCAGAGATTGGGTAAGGGCTTGAAGTTATCCTAAGGGAAAGGTGTTAGGCACCCCTCAAGGTCCACAACTGTGGGTCCCAGTCATGAAGTTTTGTGAATTTGGACAGTAAACAAATAGCAAGTAAGGTTCATATAAGAGGGGATTTCAAACAAGTACGAAAATCTTTAAAGGTTTTGGGAAAACATTTGAAAAAAGAATTGTCCTAGGTTTAAAATAATACGGATCACATCAATGCAATACGCGGTAATCAGTCCTCGAAGAGGGGATACACGTGGTATTAGGGCACCGGTCATCATATCCGTATTCTACGCTTCCCACCCCGTAGAGGTTATTTAAAGAAGCGTGTGTTGGTCACGAAAGCTTATTGCTTGCTATTACCCCTCCCATTCTATAAGTCCTAGAGGGTGCTTAGGACTACTAATCCTACAAGGTGAGCACTAAACTGAACCCCTAGGTTTAAAGGATAAAATTCTAAGCGACAAGTAGAAAACAATTAGGAATTACACATATGGGATACACATAACAAACATATGGCTCAAGTACCCCTCCGCAAGTAAGGCATGTAAATAGCACGTCTCAAACACAATAAGGTGTTAGATTTTGAACCTAAACAGGAATTCTAGGTGTGAAGACACTAGCAAACAACATGGTTTGGATGAGTTTCAGAAAAAGAATGCATGACTGATTTTAAAACCATTGGTTAATAGACAGTGTACAAAAATAGTTTTGATTTTGACAAACATCTGTGCCTAAGGTTTGCCTAGGCGTCTGAACATATGTTCATTACTATTTTAAGACATAAGAGGAGTGCAGGTCCTTAGACTTGATTCTAACAGACATGTGATGATAAAAAATGCAGATCCTATATATATGGTATCTAAGAATGCAAGCAAGATATCAGTTCGGGTTTAAAAGTGCAGGAAAACGTTTTCAACCATTTGGAACATATTTTAGGCGAGGTTATTATCTATGTGGATGATATAGGGGGCCTGATTTCACTTAATTATTGAACCTAATACATGTTGTTCTAGGCGTTCAACAAGGTACTTAGCACCAAAACCTTAAATAAAAACATGCTGAAAATAGATCCCTAAGGTGATATGGACTCTAATGATAATTCAATTGTAATCATAAGCAGGATATCTAGATGAATACGCATGTAGAAATTGTAGTTTAAGACATTTATTATTCGAACAAGATCAGGATTTCTAAATGAAGCAGCCATAATTATAACAGGTATTAGCATGAGTTTTCTACGTGAGCATGCATGTGGTGAGATGTAAACACAAATATACCTAAGACATGATCTCTATTGCATGGTAGATATGTCCTAAACATGGTTTCTATTGTGCACAGAGATAAAATAAATCCTAAGACATGATTTCTACCCAAAAATTATATTAGGCATACACAGCCCCACCCTTTCACTATTCGGCCCCAAATATTCGTTTTGCAAATTATTACAGGCCAAGAATAATGAATTACATAACTAAATAAAGGAAAATCAAGAGGCTATACTATATGACAGTTCACTCAAGTACCAGATCCAACATGCCATATGCCATGACCCTTTCAACCCAAGTGTGTCATAGTCTCTAAGGACCTTAGAGGATCCTGGACAGTGCTCACACCCAGGTACCCTAGTCAAGGATGAGTAAGTGCAGTGTGGAAAGCCAGCCTTGTGTGTCAGAGTTCAATGGATACTCAGAGGTCCCCAAGGCAGTGCTCACACGAAGGGGGCTGAACCTAGAGTCTAAGAGTAGTGGGAAGTGCTTAGAGCTTAAAAATAGTGTTTGAGTTCGAAAGAATAGTTTGAAAAAAACTTCAGAGAATAATGAAGAGCTTTTAAAACCCTTTGCAAAAGTAGAGCAATGCAACCATAATACAGCAGAAGGAGAACTCAAGAAAGAGCAAACACAAACAAGGATATGGGGAGTTGGGGACAGTTAATCATCATATTAGCATCAGAATAGGGTCACATATTCACATAGTGGTCATATAGTAGTCACAAAGCATCATAGATTAATAGGAACAGGATTGCATAACATTCAGGTATCATGAGAGGCGGGCATGTTTTTAACATAGGAGGTTAAGTAGGGTATGAGAGCAGGTAACATCAGCTAACCCATAGACAAATAAGTATGCAAGTGGCATAAGTCTCACACAGGGTCATAGAAGGGGAGACAGGAGACACAGTAGACTGAGGGGAAAGGGAAAATAGTGGGGCATGCTGATTACACAGTTTTTAAGCAGTTATAGAGAATCACATGGGAAAAGCAGAATAGAAAATGGGAAAGGACACCATAAGATGAAACACATAAGGAACAATAAGTAAATAAACAAAAATTGGAGCATATTGTGTAGAGATTCTATAAAACTAAATCAGAAACATCCCAGTTGAATGATAGAGACTAGCAAAGTACAAAAGATAGAGAAACAACAGCAATATACAGAACAAGGTAGCAACAGTAGAACAATAGTGCAAAAGCAAAAAAGCAATAGGGATTACTCAGTTTGGGATTTAAGCCGACTGAGTAGTTAGTAATGGATGCAAAGACCAAGAGAGATGTATTTTGAAAACGAAGAAAGTCCAGAGCAGGGTTTGTGTGTGTATCAGTGCTCTCAATATTGCAGTCTCTGTGTGTGAATTTTCAGTGTTACTAGTGTGTGTAATGTAAGGAGAGAAGGCAATCTATATATAGATTCGAAAACCAAGTAATAACATAGGCAAAGAGTAGTAATTTAGCATAATTACAGGAATAATTGTTCAGTCAGAATCAACCACAGTCAATAAAGGGCATGGACTCCCTTTAATTAGGGAGTCAAGCTCAAACGATGCAAATCATGGCCAAATAAGGAAAAGGAATCAGATTAAGACTGATTCTGTTACTACAGGATAGGGGAATCACATAGTATAAAAGCCGAGTACATAGTATTAATTAAGGAAAGTTGAACTAACAAATATTTATAAAGTAAAGTAGAGTATTAGTTTTGAAATCAATTAAAAGAATCTCGGATGCAATTACAATTACACGGAATCCAATATAGTTAAGGAAAGTATCACATAAGTATGGAAAGAATTCAAAAAATTGGTACAGAATTATAGAGGACATACACAAGATCATCTATTCACGGAAAACATCATAGGTTTAGGGATTTTTACACAAAAAGTATAAAAACATTAGGTAAATAATCAATAAGGTAAATGGTTGGATTTATTAAGCATTTAAACAACAGTCATTGATCAACACAGAGTAGTGCTCTTAGAACAACAGAAAATTAAAGGTCACAACAATGGATTAAACAAGAGTCACAAAGAACACTCGAATACATATAGTTAAGTGATAAAGGTCGGCCTAGAACCTTAGGGTTTCAGCAACAACATTTCAGACAACAAGAAATCATGAGACACTCGTTCAAACACAGCAGAGGTAGCTAATAATCAAAGAAGAACTGTTTTGAAAAATGGGTCAAGAAACCCTAGCTTTTGAAGTTGATAGAAAATGTAATTTTCCGGGGAAAAATATAGAGAAGCCTCGTGATATTGTAAATATAGAATAGATCTTAAAGGAGAAACCAAAATATAGAAGATTAGGGTTTCGTGGAACCCAGAAAGAGGGAAAACCTCATGAATGGCCTTGATTTAGGCCAAGGAGACTGCAATACTTACTCAAACGGTCGGGGAAAGGCCGGAAAGTGGCAAGAGGCCCAAAGGAGGTGAGTGAACCGCTCCAGGTTATTCTGAAGAACTCAAGATATCACTGAGTAGGTGAAAGACAAGCAGATGGCCAGGAGGTAGTAGAGAATCAAGGTTCCGGTGAGAGTCCACCGGAGAAGACGACTGGAAACCATCGGAGAAGGTGAAGTCAAGAGACTTCTAGATAGTCGTAGAGAGAGACTGAGAGAGATAAAGGAACCGTCTCCAAGGAAAATGAGACGGAGGGGAGGGGGTTGGTTAGAGATATTTTAGGTAAGTGGAATCTAGGCCATTGATCTAATTTAGTCAACGGCTCAGATTAGTTAGGGGGTTGGGACGGGTTAGTTTTAGGATTGGGTTGGGTATTTTATTAGGGGGGTTGGGATTCCATTTAGGCTTGTTTTTAAATATAAGGTGGCTAGATATTAAATACCCATAAAAATAGGATAATTAATTAATTTATTAGGGGGGTTGGGATTACATTTAGACTTGTGCTATTATTGCAAAAATTGTGTTAATTAGCTAAATAATGCCAATATTGGCTAATTTGGGAAATAATCAAATCCCAATGGGGTAAAATAGGATTAAAAGAAAGATGTTGAGTGGAAAACATTTTGAAATTATTTATAACATAATTTATGGATAATTATTGAATAAAAATATCAGATAAATGGGAAAAATTTTGATAAAAAGTATGAAAAATTCATTGAAAAATGCCAATCATTATAAAAGTGATTTTGAAGGTATATATGCGAATTTGAAAATAATTTTGAGGAAAAATTGGGTATCAACACCGGGGCTGGGGCTGAGCGTTCATCACTACATAATGGAAAGGAGACATGGCATAAGTTGCTTACTGATGAGGATAATAGTGTTGTGAAGCTCTGGGACATGGGCCTGGATATTCCCGAGGTGGCCGAGAATTCCTTGGGCCTGAAGCCATCATGGCTCCCTCCTATTTCTTTTTCTGTTTGCCAGGCCTCCCGAGCCGCTTTGAATGGCTTGGGAGGTGGCTCTCAAAGCAAATTGACTTAAAATACAGTCTGCCTTCAAGCCATTTTCTACCATCTCGCCAATTTTAATGGCCTCCGCGAACGTCTTGCCCATGGAGGACATCATATTCTGGAAATAATCAGCCTCTTGGGCCTGCAGGAAGATACTAATCATTTTAGTTTCCTCCATGGGAGGTTTTACTCGGGATGCATGTTCCCTCCATTTAATGACATACTCCCGGAAGCTCTCAGAAGCTTTCTTTTTTAGATTAGACAGAGAATTTCTGTGTGAGGATATATCCATATTGTATTGAATTGCCTTACAAAGTCTCGAGCCAAATCATCCCATATATGCCAATGGTAGATATCCTGATCAATGTACAACTCTGAGGCGATACCCGTAAGGCTTTCCCCAAAATAAGCCATCAGTAGCTCTTCTTTGCCTCTTGCTCCTCTCAGTTGGTTGCAGTATCTCTTTAGGTGAGCGATCGGGTCTCCATACCCGTCGTATTTCTTGAACTTTGGAGTTTTTTGAAACCCACATGTAGATGCACATGAGGGAACATGCATAAATCGGCGTATGATACGCTATTTTGGCCTCTTAGGCCCTGGATATCTTTCAAACTTTGCTCGATGCTCTTCATATTTCGGGTTATCTCATCCTTTTCAATATATTTCAAGATCATTTCTGGCTCCACAGGAGATTCTAGTTGTGGGTACTGAGGGTAAGCATTCGGAGTGACCCGGGAAGTATCTAGCTGGAATGGAGGAGATTGGAAAGTAAAATTTGTTGGCTCAAAACTCTGTCGCACCAGTGTTGGCTGTGCCACACCTGCAGCTGGTGGCACAGTAAATACCACAGAGGATAATCCAGAAGATGGTGCCTGGGGGCGAATCTCAGAAGGCATTCCAGTATAATTTGAGGCCATGGTTGGGAACCCAAGTGGAACAAATGGGTTTGGCATTGAATTTGGCACATTGGTGGTCCCTCCGGTTCTGGGAATCAGTTCAGGGAAATCGGGGATGGAGTTAGGTGGCTCCCTTCTGTTGGACCAAACGTCCCACATCTCTAGTATACAGCATTTCAGTCTTCTGTTTTCTTCGGCGAGTGCCGATTCTTCTTGAGGGATAACCGATGTGGGGCCATCCTCTGGTTCAACAATATATAGGTGACTTTCTAATGTCATTGCGAAACTTCCTTTGTATCTGGTGAAATAAGGATGTGTCGCCAGAATACCACCGTAAACCAACCACCTTAAAAGCAGTAACCTTTTGAGAATAAACAAAAAATTTGTTAGTGGGAGATATTAACACATAGGGAATCACAACGTTTGAATGCGATGCACCTAAACAGTTAAACGTTTTTCTAAAATATTAGCAACAGCTGTGTGTTTCATCTCGACTTTAATATTCTCTCTCGTTTCTTTCTTTTTATTGTTATTTTATTCTTTATTTGAGGTCTATGATCGAATCCTATGTGGATTGCCTACGTATCATGATGCCGCATGAATCAGATCATTACGTAGTTCACAGAACAGGTAAATGTAAACAAAGAGCAATTTTCATTTCACTATTAAAGATAGTTCTTTTCATTACAAGTGATTTTTGGAAATATTAATAAACACGAAAGAAAATTACAGACTCTAGACATAAAACAAAACAACTTAACATATATTTTTTTAAAGCAATAAAAGTACAGACTCGAAAAAACTAAACATCAATAATAAAGGAGAGCCTCTGGTTGTCTTCTCGGGGCCTGTGGTGCATTGGTAGGTCTCTGTGCCGGTCTATGTGCAATATCCCCCTGAAGTCGATCCAAGTCGTCCATTAGCAAGTCGTTCATTACAATGCAGCTTCTTTTCTCAAACCATGCCGCATATCCCGGATCCACTTCCCCTCTAGCAAGATTGGGCACCTGGGTATATTCTTTTAAGTATCGACACCCATTCCAACTTTGTTGAATTAAGACTTCAGGTAAGGGGGCCTCGAGGTGTAGCTCAATGACTTGGATGCTCAAATCCTCTTCGTGTATAACTTGATAACGGCCCAATTGTCTCAGAACCCTTTAGGGTTCATATGGTTGGATACTTCTGAGACCCATCAACAGTAGATGATTCTTGGCAGCGGACATAAGTATGACTTCTCTGAGTGGGAGCCATCCCAAAGTCCATTCTATTTGGTTTGCTCGTAAAGACCTTAGATCATCAACCCAAACCTTGAATCCTTCTGGAAAAGGGTAATCCTTCACTCTCTCTTCATAACCCTCGATGAAGTTGGCTTTATCGGTACCATAGCTCATGAATTTTGGATGGGGATGAAGATGTTCAACCAACCACATCTGGAGAATGATATTGCAACCCTCAAAAAATGTTTTTCCCGACTTGCATTTAGTCAAAGCCCGGAAAATGTCAGATAATATAAGTGGAGCCAGAGTATGATCTTTCTTTTCGGTCAAGACCTGGGCAATTTTGGCCACCCGAAAGTCAATAGTCCCTTCGGCATTAGGAAAGACCATAACACCCAGAAATGCTACGATGAAGGCAAACCGACGATGGATTCTCCAAATATCGTTATCCTGTTTGTTAGTCAAGCCTTTTTCATGTATTTCAAATCCGTTTGAGAAACCGTATCTAGAATATAGGAAATAGAATGAACAACACCCATTGGATACTCGGCCTTTTATGAGTTGCCAGCTAACGGAAAGGACCTCAAAGAACCGGCGTACTGACATGGGTCTTGGAAAGATGATTTGTTGATTACTTAAGCCTCGACCAAAACCCGCATATCCGACGACCTCTTCTAAGGTTGGAGTGAGCTCAAAACCGCTAAATAGGAACACGTTGTGGGCCGGATCCCAAAAGGTTACCAAAGCTTTAATCAAGTCGTTTCGGGGTTTGACTTTCATAAGATCAACCAGAGATCCCAATTGTTCGCCGACCCATTCTTTGCCATCTTTATCTAAATCATGCCACCATATCTGGAGTTGTAGGGGAACCTCTTCTACAGTGTTCAGCTGCGGAGTTTGGATAGTGTTCATTTTGCACCTGTGAGCAAACAAGGTTAGGAATACCTCTGATTTGGACACAAAAGACCCATTTTTAATTAATTTTTTTAAAAAAGACTAACTCTCCCAAAGTGTCTTATTTGTGCAAATTTGACCAAAGTGGTCATTTCTGCAAAGAATGGCCCCTTCTTACTTTGAGCAAAGTTTCGAGGCCAAACAAGGTACTTTTTTGAAAAAGTGACAGACAAATTCGTTCTTGAATGAAAAATAGCCCTTCGACAATGTAAAATTTTCTAAGGCTTATTTCGACAAGAACATTGCAAGACTTTAACCGAAGCTTGGTTGGTTTTATTTTGACTAACAGACACTTTTTTTTTGTTTTTTTTAAAAAGTGGGGGTTGACACCGATGAGGTTTGCCTATCCGATGAGAATCAGACCCACGTAGTTCGACTAGTTTTGACAAAACATAAAAAAACGATTATGACTCCTTTTCGCTCATTTTTTGAAATTATTTGTCCTCTTTTGGAAAACTTTTGACAGAGTTTCGATGTATTTTTCAAATATTATGGTTTTTCAAAACTGGTGAATTTTCTATCCTCCCGCGCTCTTGGTTTTTCTGTTATTTTTTCTTTCTTTCTTTAGCCGGTCAACAACAAACCGAGATAAATAATGCACATATAGCAAGTAGGATGCATCAGGATGGTGTTTTTGTTTCGGGTACACCTGTCCTAGACAGACCCAACCCCTGTGTTGAGTCCCCTAAGTCATAATGCATATGATGCAGATAATTGTTCCTACTAGGGATCCAACATGAGGTTTTGTCATTCTAGGGTTAAACCTGGGTTTTTTCTAGACCTTGGCTACCCGAGCGGACAACTCGAGTCGGGGTGGGACTGACGTACCAGTAGCATGAAAGGATATCCAGCCTAGTGGCTAGTTCATCCCCGTATTTCTTACTTGGTATGACCTTTAACAGAAAGGCGGGCCACGCGAACGTGTGCACCAATTTTTAGAAGACTCATAAGGGAGGAGTAGGAAGACAGTTTAAATATAGTTCAAATAAATATCAAAGCGGTAAATAACATTTAGCACATTTGAGCGCACAAAACACAGTAATATGACAATTTAAGAAATCCAAGTAAAATCACATAAAAGCTCGAATTCTTGAACCCTGAACCAGAGATTTTAAGTTCGTTCCCCAGCGGAGTCGCCAGAGCTGTCACACCTCCTTTTTCATCCCGGTAAGGGTAATAAGGGAATTTTTCCACTTTAAGTGACATTATTCGATTTTTGGGATTTATTTTATTTATTCAGAGTCGCCACTCGGATTTTTTACGGTGTTCCGGGACACCATTTATTTATTAAAAATCACAAATCGAGGAATTTTGACTCCGTTTAAAATGTCTGCGAACTAGAAATCTGGGTAAGGAATTCTGTTAACCTGGGAGAAGGTGTTAGGTACTCCCGAGTTTCGTGGTTCTAGCACGGTCGCTTAATGATTAAACTTGGCCTAAATTGTTTGATTACTGATTTTAGTACCTAAGTGAATTTTTATATGTCTTTACTGCTTTTATTATTCTTTTATATTTAAAGAGTTATTTTGAGACATGTCACGTATGCGTAAACCTGTAAAGTTTAAAACGCGTCTAAAATCATGTCACGCGGACGTGTACACAATTCTCGACACTGAACTCATTTAAGGAGATAAATAAAGTTGTGCAAGCGCGTATTGTGTTTTGTTGTCAAAAAAGAAATCGGAATCACGTCACACGCGCGTATACGCAATCCCGATAATTTTAAGAAATTCGTTCCTAAAAGTGCCTCTACAAGTATTCATTTTAGTCTTTGCTTGTGTTACGAAAACGTATACACAATTTGAAAAAAGGTATATTTTAGTTGTGTTTTCATCCAAAGTTACGTAAGACGTATACTCCGAAGATTTATTTATTTTATGAGTTTAAGGTAGTCTCTATCTAAAGGCTTTTGAAATTCACTACGTCTAAAAATAATTCCTAAATTAAGTCATGAGATTGGGATATGGCCGAATTTAGCCCCAAATTAATCACTTTAGGACATCTTAATTTTTGCTACTTGTCAAAGAGCTAAAACTATGAAATTTTATAAAAGAAGACATCTTCATACACAAGGTTTACAAGAAAATCTACCAAATTAGTGATTATAAGTTACCTAAAAATCGAATGAACACATTTAGCTATAATATTAACAGTTTTGTCAATTGCAAGTAGTCTAAATTCATGCTATTTAACTTCGTTTATGTTGAATCTAATTTAGTAGCATTTATACATCTATTGTTGTTGTAAATTCAGAAAGTTAAAGGATGTGAAATGAACTGAACAACATTTTGGATCACAAATTCCTATTTGTATGTTTTTCGAAATTCACTGAATTTGGAACGTTCGATTTCCATAATCTTAGTAAATATTTACAAGGAGACTGATTTGGAAAAAAATTCACACGTAACACTGTTGGCTAGCAGAGTTATATATGTACCTTTTGAAACTGAAAAGAAACCCTTTTAGTAAATCATAAGAGTATAGACAAAACTGGAGTCTTTGACTATTTTAATTGAACACATACCCAGATTTCTCTCCTAAACTATATGACATTCACATTAATACTGATATATTTCATCATAGGCTTTGGGCTTTGTATCCCTTAGACCTAATAGCCCAGGGTTCAGGTCATTTCAAACATTGACAGAATACTTTTAATGGTCTAGCCCATTTTGTATGCCAAAACCCAAACTTCAAGAATATCATTTCACAGTCCAGTCTTAAATTACAACGATTCTTAAAAAGGTAAGTCCGAATACATTACAATTTTCCCACTTCCCGAAACGAAGTTACAACTTCTACTAAAAATACATTTTTTCTGAATAAAATACGACTGAAAATTAATGCTTCTAATTGGTTGATCCAACTTGAATTCCTTATGACTATATACTTGTGCTTCCATTTGCCATTTTAAGCCTCCAAATAAACAGGTATGTTATGCAACCTTCAGGGAAAATATGACCATAAAAGGGGTCGATTTTGACTCTGATGATGCTATGCTATGCTATATAGTACTAAAAAAGAACATTTTTGTGCTTTTTTCTTGGAATGAACCTGACCATGAAAGAAGCAAGATTCAACTCCATCAATGCCAACCTATTAGACTCCTAACATTTAACTTTACGCTACACAACAAACTTCAGCAATTATCAATACCGAGATTTGGCTATTCTGGGCATTTTTAAGGAGTGAATCTGACCATTTAGAGGTTCAGATTCCCAACCTTAATTACCTATATACTATGTACCCTTAATGGGGTAATTTCAACAAGTAACTAATATTTATGTACTATTATGGGGTGAATTTGACCATTAGAAGTTCAAATTCATCTACCCTAGTGCACATTATTTTAGTGGAAACTGAAACAAATACATAGCAAATATTCAACTCATTTTCATGGGTACTAACCACACAAAATTCAGGTATTCATATTCTAACATCAACAAGAAATAAACAGTATTGAACAGATGTCACATAATCTGTTTAGCATTTAGATCTTTATGTGAATAAAAAGAAAGTAACTTCAACTACAAATACATATTTGCACATCAATGAAAAACATAGTTTAGATCTCAAAAGTTCATTACAAGTAAGCCGTTACATACTTTTTGAAGAGAAAATGATAAACAGATCAGGACCAAATAAAGGTCCACGGAGAAGATAGCAAAACCAGCAAAGAAGAAGGACAAATCAGCAGCAAATATCCAACAACGTTAACAACAAATACCACCCAGAAAAATGACCCAATAATACCAATAGAGATCCAGAAAATCGAGTAGAACACTTGCGATTTTATGAAAATCAGAATAGCAAAGATGAAACAAGAACTGAGAATCAAACGCTAGAACTTTGATAACTTTGAAAGAAATCAAGTCTTTTCACTGATATTTTTTTGAAATTTTCATTTTTTGAATCAGAAAACTATTTGGATATTTTTTTGGTTTTTTCCAATATTTTCAGCAGCTGAATGAATGCCAAAGAGTGCAAAGGCAGGTGAAGAAAGAAAGTATTTTTTTGTGTGTGTAGGTAATTTTCAGTGTCTAAATAAGGTCCTCCTAATGGTAAATAGTTCGTGTATATATAAGGGATTTGGGATAGGATATGCTTGGCATATTCCCTATCCAAATGAGTTGAAAATAGTACAAAGACAGCTGCCACCCTTATCCTTTGGGACAGCTGCCCTTATTCAAGAAATTTCCAGCCCCTACAATGACTCTAATACCCCTTAAAAATCTGTTTTTCTTATTGTAGAAGGTTCTTGGGTTGTTACACCCAATATTCCTTCAACTAAGATTCGTAATATACCCCTAGGAGTCCCTAGAATTACCCTTAGGTAACTAGAGTTAGGTTTGCTTGGGGTTATCTATTAACTCTAGATAGTTGATTAGGAATATAAATGACTTAAGGGTGAGACTGAGTGACTCATTTTAACTTAACCTTAATTAATTGAACTTATTTGGTCATCTAGGACTTGGATTACCTAATAGGAATAATTTAGTATCAGACTTAATTAATTATATTACCTTTGATTCTTCCTTAGGACATGGATCAGTGTACATGCCTTATACTAACAGTATTGATTAGACTCTTTAAAGGTAGGAGCAAACAGTAGAGGTGCCCATATAGGCAAGAAAGTCAGTTTTGAGCTTAGTAACATGGTTCTTATCCTATTAGGTTCTCAACTGAAATCCAGATCCATTACTAAGTCTTATAAGAAAATATATTAACCAAGTGTAAGACAGTGGGTAGGGGTATTCATTTTAACAAGACAAGCAAGTATAGGTGATTTTCCCTAGGCCTATACGTGGCAACAATAACTTTGCCTTCCAGATTTTACATAACTCAAACTGTTAAGTTTATAAGGCAATTTCAAGTGAAGAGTACAATAGCTTAGGCAAGAGTCTCTCCTAGATGACAGAAAACACGATATTCATGAGCACAATTGGGCAGACACAAGCATGAAAAGTCTATGGAGTTCATTCAAACAACACACAAGGAAGTTTTTATAGGATTTCATGATTACAAGATACATCAATAATCAGATAACATGATGAATATGCTAGTGAATTCATTGCAGAAGTCAAGAGTGTACAACAGGCATGGTTTTAGTCAAAACAGATAGGTCAAAGGCACATTATGCTCTATGATGAAGATCATTTTTGTTTGATAGATTGCATGGTAAAGAATTACAGATATGGGAATCCATATGATATGGTGCGGAAAATAAGCTCTTAAATTGATACTAAGCACAGTCTAAGGAATGGTTCAATTAAGTTATCTTAAACTAATTAAACATACACAAAATTATCAAAAGTCTTTTTGTTAATCACAAAGGTTCCGCAAGGCTTAGATCATATTTTATCTCATTTAGTTAAGTAGTCGTTAATACAAATCAATCGGCAATACTAGAATAGATAGAGATTGCTAGGAGAATCAATTATTTTAGTCAATGAGGACAACTGAAACATAGTAGGAAATCACAAGCTTATCAACATATATCATGCATAAGAAGAAATCAACAGAGAAATACAAAGTAAGCTCGAACAATGAAAGAACAAGGAGGACCAGTGTTTATTGATCTTCTTTTGAACCAGCAAATCAATAAAAGGATTTGTTTAGCCTTTTTAGGAGCCAAACTCAGACTTCTATCGATAGGTAAACTCATAACAAAACAAACAAAAGAATAAAGAAGTTAGGAATTACTAGTGATGGTGGGTTGATGGGTGAAATCAGAAAAGACAAAGGGAGAATCAATGAAGGGTTTTACCGGGGGAGTAGGACGAAAATTGACTCTTAGCGGATAAAATCCCATGTCCATAGGTCATTGTGTTTGACCACTAAACATCACAAACTTTGAGAAAACTTCATGCATGCTCTAATTTGATAGAGCATAGGAGAAATTAGACAGTTTGTGGTTAATCTTGCATAAACTAGTGCAAGGTATCAGGACTGATATGGTTGAACGGATGAGAGAAAAGGGAATGAATGAGGGATAAGGGTTGTGTCGATTAGGGTTTTCAGATTCTCAGATCTGAAATTGCTTGATTTCGGGTGAGTTTTTGGAGAAATTGAAGGCATGAGGTGATTGAGGAGGAGGATAGGATCATCTTGTGACATTTAGAGGGGTTTTGGAGTTACTCCGCCGCCGGTGGGCGATTTTCGATCGGCAGAGCAGGGTGGTGGTGAGGTGAAGGGAGAGGAGTGAGAGAGACGGATAGGAGGTGAAATACTTAGGGTTCAAATGGGGTGTGGGGGGAAGGCTTGGACAGTTTTATACTTAGTCTTTGGGGGGGTTCCCAGCCATTAAATCTTAGGAGATCAACGGCTGCGGTCTACAAAACACAGAAATCCAAACACCTTTAAGTGATGCAATGTTGCCTACTTCTTGAAAAATAACTCATAAGAACTTTTAATACCAGTTACAACAGAATGAAGTATGTTCATTAGGTAAACTGCAGTCATGATACACATTCCCCAATATCTGATAGGCACGTTGGATTGAAATTTGAGTGCCCTAGCTATATTCAAGATGTGCCTATGTTTTCTTTCAACCACCCCATTCTGTCGGGGTGTGTGAATACAACTACTCTGATGAAGTATGCCTAAATCCTGAAGCAAAGTGTTGTACTGTGAGTTAAAAAACTCAGTGCCATTGTCTGTCCTAAGAACCTTATGTTTAACCAACGAATTAGGCCCTTTGACTAAACCTATTTTTAAGATGAACATGAGTTACTAATAATCAAGGAAATAGAGAAAATGAATAACAGACAATATTGCAGAAATATAGAAAAGCAAAGTCAATTATATTCGAGAATCAGATGCCTTTACAAGCTATATTCCCCTCCCTTATATAGGAGATTTCTATAACGTACAACTCTTGCTATGGTTACTCATTAATGAATAATTATGACATTAATGAGGTGCTACAAAGGATAACAGTAATTGGGGTACGATTACATAACGTTTGAGTAATCAATTATGGGTCATTGAATCTACCCGTAGCTTTGTCTAGATTCATTCTAACCATGCCTCTCCCCTGTTTTGATTAGGTTGGGTTTCCCGTGGCTGATAATCCCGAGGGTTTACTGAATCGTGCCTCTTTGTTCCGTACCTCTTCAAACAATCACATCCAACTGTCGCGTTTCCCTGTGTCCACGTGACTAGCTGAGTTTTCAAAAGCTGGCTTACGTGTGAAACTCTTTTTTACCAATACAGATAGTCCCCCTACTTACCCTATATTTAACGATTAATATTTGTTAAGTGGATATTCATTTATGGCGGGAATATTTTTCCTCGGCGTTTCCTCGAATCATTGTATCCTTCTTTGCACCATAGGCGTCGTTTGTCACTTCCATTTAATGCTTACACCATGTGTCCTTTTCGGATTGGTTCTGCATTTACTCGGCACCTTTTAGGGCTTTTTTGCGGCTGTGTCAGTCCCGAAGTGACATCTTCAATTATGAAATTTCATCACTATTTTTCTTTTTTCCCATGTTTGACGGTTGTCCTCAAGTATAAATACCTTTCTTCTTTTCTTTGCTTCCACGAAACACTTTCTAATTTTGTCATTTGTAAAGAATTTTCTTCTTGTCTTTGTAAACATGTCTTCTGCAAACCAACCTCAGGGAGTAATAGGTGTTGAAAATTTAACGCCATCTTCTACTCCGACTAGGAGTCGGAGGGGTGGTAGACTTAGAAGTTTAGGATCCACTCCTTCAAGGGGCTCCTCTTCTTCTCACATAGTTCCTTCTCCTTCCACTAGATCTCTAGTTTCTCCGAGGTTTAGGGTTTCTCGGTCTTTGTCTAGAGGTAGAGGTGAACGCCTTCGTGAACCTGAAGTTGATGAAATTGTTCCTCCTGGGTTTGTTTTTTCTAGGTAGTCAAGTTCTTGAAGACCAATTTTTTTCTCTTGAAAGTGTTGAAAGGTATTCAACCCTTATAACTGAGGGTCAGATTTACCTTGCTTGTAGGGAGTGCTTTTGGAGGCCTGATTTCCCTGTCTATATTCCGAATAGTAATCAAAGCATTACATCTTACAAGACGGGATATTCTTTTGTTTATACCTACCCTTTTACTCATGGGTTTAGACCCCTCATTGACCCAGTCATAATTGAATTCTGTCATTTTTTGAATATCTGCTTAGGACAAGTTGGTCCGCTTGTGTGGCGAGTTGTCGCATGTCTTAGGAGTTTTGATTCTTTAGCCTCGGTACCCACTGTTGGTTTAGTGGGTGAAGAAAATCTTCCCTTCCCTGAGAAGTGGACACGTGAGTATGATCTAGATCACATTTATTTACTTTTCATCGTTTTTACTTGAGATGTTTTATAACAACGTATTTGTGTCTTCTTCTCTCAACAATCATGAATATTGTTGAGAATGTCTCTGGTATTCCTGATTGGGTAGAAAAATTGTTATCCGTTGCTTCTTTAGAAGAGAGATCTTGGAAGTACCTCGCTGGGAGGTATGGTTGGCATGTAAAGACCCATGGTAAGTGAAGCTCTTTTTCTTGCTTCTTTCCTTACTCAAGTCTCTTATTTCTTTGTCGTTTAACTTTTTCCCTTTTAATAGGGTTCTCTACTCGTGGGGTGTCTGCTTCATCTATCCCGAAGATGTCTTTGGCTCAAGCCCAAGAAATTATTGTCAGTTCATCTTCCTCGAAGAGGAAGATCGGTGAGTCTCGTTCCGTAGAAGAAGAAGAAGAAGAAGAAGAAGAAGAAGAAGAAGGTGCTTTAGTACACATGCCATGGAGAAGGCGGGTGGTTTCAGATGATGAGGTTACACCCTTGACCTTGCCTTCCGCGTCTGTGGTTGAGCCCTCTGTCCTTGATGATGTTTCACATTCCCCTATTCATGAGGATGTTGATCTTGCTCCTGACGGTGTCCCTTTGACTGATGTCTTTACTGCTTCTTTGAGAGAAGCTTTCTCATCTGTTCCTTTAGCTATTTCGGCTTCTGCTGTTGCTTTGCCCGTAACTTCCTCGACTCTTCAATCATCTGTGCCTGCTGCTTTGCCCGTGGCTTCTCCAGCTCATCAACCCTCCGTGCCTGTTGTTGTTTCATCTCTGTCTGCTTCCATGCGTTCCATTAGGGAAGTAGGGTCTTCTAGCAGAGAGATGCGGCAGTTGGTAATAGAAGTTACAGCTGAGGGGAATCTTTTTAAGAAAACGGGTGATCCCGAAGTGTGGCTCAAGCCTTTCATCGATCCCTCTGAGAAATCCAAGCTAGCCAGCCACTGTGCTCTTACATGGGCCAATGAGGTCGTTCATACTTCTTTGAAGGTATGATGCAAGATATCCTCTTTTATTTTCGTATATGAAATGTACCATATCTGACTGGTTTATTTCTTGTAGATTAACCTTATAGGCATGGAGCTTATGAAGAGGATCTCAAACACGGACCAGGAGACAAAAGAGTTGCAGGCCGATGCTGATAATTGGAAAGCACAGTATGATAGCCTAAGGATTGACATGGATGCTTTAGAAGAGGAAAGGATTACCTTGAACCGGCAGATGAGACTCAAGGCAGCAGAACTGGCAGTAGAGAAGGCTTCTTCCAGTCATGCTGATAAAGACAAGAGTGTTCCGGTGTCTTCGTTCGCTGAGAACCTATCCCGTGCCTCAGAGAAGATTAGAGACTTGAAAAACTTGTTGGGGCAGAAGGAGGAATACTCAGGCGAGCTCGTGCAATCACTCACTCGTACTCAAGAGGACCTTCGTAAGGCTTTAGAAAAAGCTCAAACTCTAGAGGAGTCGATTGTGCCGTTAAGGGCCGCTCATGAAGCTGCGAAAGCGGAGATGGACGGATTGATAGCTGAGCTTCGAGTATGGGAAAAGGATTATAAAGATCTTGAAGAGGTGGCTGCTATCGATGTGAGCTAGGCGTACATCAATTCTCGCCTTGACACATTCATGGAAATGAGTCAAGAGGGTTTCGACCTTAGTGTTGAAATAGCTAAAACTAAGAAATCCATGGAGAAGGCTCAACAAGGTCATAACCTTTCTTCACCTGATGCTGAGATTCCAGTTGCTCATGCCTCTTCATCCCTAGTTGCTCCCGCTCTTTCTGCCAGTGAAGTCAACCCCTCTCTTGAAGAAATTTAGTTGGTTCATCCCCCCCCCCCCCTTTTTTTTTCTTTTGTCCCAATTTGTGGTTACCCCCAGTCCCATCGGGGGTAAATTTGGATTTTTTAAAGTCCCCAAATAACAACTTAGGGGCATCTCAATGTATATAAATAAAAATTCCATACGGCTAAGTATAAGTTAATACTTAGTTTTTCGCTTAGCCGTTTTAATATATTAATGCTAATATGGCTTTTGTTGAGTTTTTGTTTTACTCTTTAAGTCTTTTGCATGCTTCATTTTTCGAGGTTTTAGTTTTCCCTCTGAGTTTTTCATGTAGAATGCTTTAGATTACTCGTACCTTTTTGTAATAGGCACGATGTCATATTAAACATGTGCCTTTTTGTAGTAGCATAGTTTATGGAAGAGGTCCCTTTATAATTGTCATGAAGAAGACGTCTCAACTCATGATAATGCAATAGAGTGATAGGTCCGAGGCATTTATCTAGCGGCCCTCCGAACATCTTGCGATAAAGCGAGTTGCGATAAAGTAAGTACTGTGCAGCTTTGCGGCAAAGTGCTTGAGCTGCTTTCAGGTACGGTACCATTCTGCAAAAAATTAAGAATTTTGTTTCTCCAGTCCCAGATTAAGTTGTTAAAAGTTACCTCATTCCTGTCCTGTTCTATTATTGAATGAAATAGTTGGACGACAATTGCATTGTCTTTGTTTGTTACTTTCGTGACTACTGCGAGGTTCGCTAATGCATCTGCTTCTGCATTTTTCTCTCTAGGTATTTGCATTAACTTCCATATTTTGAATTGTCTCACGAGCTCTCGTGCTTTTTCAAGATACGGTTGCATTCTAGTCTCTCGAGCGATGTAAGTCCCCTGTATCTGATTTACTACCAGTTGGGAGTCGCTGTTGATCACAATTTGCTCGATTGAAATCTCCCGTGCGAGTTCAAGCCCTGCAATAACAACTTCTTACTCTGCTTTATTGTTAGTTATATGATAACACTTGATAGCTTGCTGTGTCTTTTCACTCGTGGGTGATATTAAAACTATGCCTAAGCCGACACCTTTTATATTTGAAGAACCATCGGTGAACAGGGTCCATAGGCCTGGATTAGCACCGTTAAAGAGTTGTAACTCTTTTTCAACTTCAGCTACAATGCTATTACTAAAGTCACCAACAAAATCAGCTAGTATTTGAGACTTAATTGCAGTCCTAGGCCGATAGATTATTTCATGCTCACTTAATTCTATGGCCCACTTGGCTAATCTTCCTGACAATTCCTGTTTATGCAGAATATTTCTTAAAGGATATGAGGTCACAACGGTGATTGGGTGGCATTGAAAATATGGTCGTAATTTTCTAGATGCCATTATTAAAGCTAAG
Source organism: Nicotiana paniculata (assembly GCA_005239505.1). NCBI lineage: Eukaryota > Viridiplantae > Streptophyta > Magnoliopsida > Solanales > Solanaceae > Nicotiana > Nicotiana paniculata. The sequence continues at coordinate 7,358 of ML322382.1, read as the reverse complement.
GCTAACTTTTCCGGATGTGGATATCTAGTCTCAGCATCTAGCAAAGTTTTACTTACATAATAGATAGGTGAATGTTTACCTTTTTCTTCTCTTACCAATACTGCACTTACAACAATTTCCGAGACAACCAGGTACATGTACAATCTCTCCCCTTCTTTTGGCTTTGAAATCAGTGGTGGTTTCGATAGACTAATCTTCAGGTTCTTGAGGGCTTGATGGCATTCTTCAGTCCATTCGAATTGATTCTGCTTTTTGAGAAATGAGAAGAATTTAAAGCTTTTTTAGGAAGACTTAGAAATAAATCTTCCTAAAGCTTCTATTCTCCTTGTTAGTCATTGAACTTCCTTTTTATTTTTTAAAATATCAGGTATTTCCTCTATTCCTCTATTCGATACAAGGAAACCCAAAAATTTACCTTATTGCACTCCAAAAACGCATTTCTCTTGATTTAGCTTCATATTATACCTGCTTAAAATATCAAAAGTAGTAGAGAGATACTGGAAATGGTCTTGTGCTTGGGTTGATTTACCAACATATCATCAATATAGACATCCATCGTCTTTCCAAGATGTTCTTGGAACATCTTAGTCACTAACCTGTGATAGGTGGCTCCAGCGTTTTTCATGCCAAAAGGCATAACTTTATAACAGTAAGTCCCCCTGTCTGTAATGAAGGAAGTTTTTTCCTCATCTGAGGGATTCATTTTAATCTGATTATTACCAGAATATGCATCTAAGAAGCTCAATAATTCATGACCTGTTGTGGCATCAATCATTTGATCTATATGTGGCAATGGGAATGAATCTTTGGGGCATGCTTTATTTAAGTCAGTATAATCTACGCATACTCTCAACTTGCAATTCTTTTTAAGTACTACCACGGTGTTCACTAGCCAGTTAGGGTACGTTATCTCTCGTATCGAACCAATCTTCAAAAGTTTATGTACATCTTCGTCGATTGCTTGGTTCTTGAATTGTCCTTGCTTTATTTTATTCTGCTTAACAGGTATGAAGGATATATCTTCATTTAGTTTATGAGTCATCACTTCTGGTGGGATGCCTGTCATGTATGAGTGGGAACACGCAAAGCATTATGCGTTAGCCTTTTAATAATCAAGTAACTTACCTCTTCGAACGGGGCCTAGCCTCGTGCCTATATACACTTTCTGCTCAGGCTTTTGTTCAGATAATGGAACACCTTCGAGCTCCTTCATAGTTGTTTTGATCTGCTCATCTTCCTCCGATTCATGAATGACGTCCGGTCTGGAATCTGCATCTGTGTGGTATAGTTCACCTTCCGTGGTAACTTGATTCTCCTTCTCGTAAGTATTTTCTTTCATACATGTTTCACCAATAATACCTTCCATACCTATTTGGGTTTTAATTTCTTCCATGCTTGTTTGGGTGGCGTTACCTGCTTGGAAGATTCCCTTACCTCGTAATTCTTCCACCTCTATTTTCTTGTTGTAGTGTACCATAGAGTTTATATTTCTTGCGGTCTGGTGATCGCCTTTGATTTTCTAAATCCCCCATTCATAGGGGAATTTAATTACCTGATGCAACGTGGAGTGTATCGCTTTCATGTTGTGGATCCATGTCCTTCCCACAATCACGTTATAAGCCATGTCAGTGTCGATGACTTGGAACCTGGTACTTTTGATCGCCCCATCAGCACAAGTGCTAAGCTCAATTTCTCCTTTTGTTATAACCGTAGAGTTATCAAACCCTGATATGGCTCATGCCCTTGGGATTACTTGATTCCCCAGTAGCATTTCTTCCACGACTCTTAGCAAAATGATATTGATTGAACTGCCTGGATCAATCAACACTCTTTTTACATTAGTGTCATGAATAAGTAAAGATATTACCAGAGCATCGTTCTGAGGAAGCATTAATCCGCCGATATCTGCATCATCGAAGGTTATATCATCCTCTTCCATAGTTTCACGATCCTATTTTCCATGTGTCATTGGGAACTTTGTGGTTGTTTTACAGATCACTCCGTTTACTTCTTCACCTCCGTGTGTCACGTTGACGGTTCGTTTTGGAGAAGGAGGCTTTTGGGGCTCCTGCCTGTTCCTCATATATGCTTGTTTACCTTTATAACTAAACAATTCTATTAAATAGCCCTGTTTCAATAAATTTTCTACTTCACCTTGTAAAAATCTGCAATCTGCAGTTTTGTGCCCATGATCGTTATGGAATTCACACCAGTGATCTGGGTTCGTTCTACTTGGGTTTGACCGCATCTCTTTGGGCCACTTAACCTTGTCTCCCATGTTCCTCAATATTGAGACAACTTCAGTAGTACTTACATTAAAGGTATGATCCCCAATTTGAGTATTACCTCTAGGTCGTTCATCTCGATCTTTTCTGGATCTAGACGAGGATGAGACTATGTCTCTTCCCTGTGGTCTATAGTCCGACCTAGTGTTTTCAAATTTGGGACGAATATCGCATCCCGAGGGTCCTAATTAAGGATCGTACCTGTTTTTACTTGATCTTTTATCTTATTTAGGACGTCTGGATCTGGAATGATCTTCATCTCTCGAACGAGCAATGATACCTTCCTCTATTCTAAGTTTAGTACTATACCTGTTATATACATCGTTCCATGTTGTAGCGGGGAATTCTCTTAGAATTTCTTTAAGTCATCTCGTGGCTTCTGAGCTTTTATCGTTTAGGTTGCTTGCAAATTCCATGGCTGCCCAATTATCAGGCACCCTGGGTATCTGCATTCTTTCTCGTTGAAACCTGTCTATAAACTCACGGAGTAGTTCCGTGTCTCCTTGTTTTATTTTGAATATGTCCCATTATTTTCTCAACTTTTTGTGCACCAGAGTGTGCTTTTATAAATGAATCTGCAAGCTCGGCAAAAGAGTCAATAGAATTTTCAGGGAGAAAAGAATACCAGGTTAGGGCTCCTTTGGTGAGTTTTTCCCCAAATTTTTTGACAAGGACAGATTCAATCTGTTTTTGTTAAGTCGTTGCCTTTTACTCCAGTAGTGAAAGCAGTCACATGATCACGTGGGTCAGTTGTTCCATCATATTTGGGAACGTCAGGCATTTTAAACCTCTTGGGTATAGGCAAGGGTGCTACACTTGGCTTCCAAGGTTGTTGAGAATACCTATCAACATCAATGCCTTTGATGATAGGTGGTACTCCAGGAATTTGTTCGATGCAATCATTCTGCTCCTTCATCTGTTTCTGCATGGTTAGCACTAAATTTTGTAATTCTGAGTTATTAGATATACCTGGTCTCGCTTCGAGCGATTCATTAGGAGTATCTCCTCTTCCTGAGTTTGCCAACCCAGATTGAGGATTTTCCATGGTGATGGTATTATTGGGGGGTAGTGTCGGTGGTGTAGGTAAAGCTGCCGGTAATCCCCTCGTAACTTCTTGCAAAGCTTGTCTCACATACTCTTCAATCATTTTCTTTACACGATCTTGTTTCACAGTTTGATCATTATCACCATTGTTGTTATTGGATCTTTCTAGGGATTGTTCCCTTGAACCACGTGGGGTTCCTGAAGGCGATGGAACTGGGCTTCCATTCCTTTGCTGGTTGTTGTCGTTGGAGTTCCACATAGTTCAGAGGATATCACTTGAAAAGAAAACAAAGATTATCAGATTCCCGGTAACGGAACCAATTTGTTTAACCAAAGAATTAGATCCTTTGTCTAAAGTTATTTCTAGGATGAACGCGGGTTACTGATAATCTAGGAAATAGAGAAAAATGAATAATAGAAAATATTGCAAAAATATAGAAAAGCAAAGTAAATTGTATTCGAGAATCAGATGCCTTTACAAGTTGTATTCCCCTCCCTTATATTGGAGATTCCTTGATATAACGTACAACTCTTGCTATGCTTGCTCATTAATGACTAATTATGATAATGAGGCGTTACAAAGGATAACGGTAATTGGGGTACAGTAACATAACGTTTGAGTAATCAATTATGGGTTATTGAATCTGCCCGTAGCCTTGCCTAGATTCATTCTGACCGTACCTCTTCACTGTTTTGATCAGGTTGAGTTTCCCGTGGCTGATAAGCTCGTGGGTTTGTTGAATCGTGCCTATTTGTTTCGTACCTCTTCAAAGAATCACATCCAGCTGTCGCATTCTCCTGTGTCCACGTAACTGGCTGAGTTGTCAAAAATTGGCTTACGTGTGAAACTCTTTTTTACCAATACACTTACCTCAATTTTGTAGGCCACTCACTGTTCAACCACTGCGTTTCCTCTAGAATCTTGTTCTAACTTGCTCGAATCTAATCATAATTAATGCTAAAGGAACTAACTTTATTGAAAAATATAATTTTTCCTAAGTTTTCTCAAAGAAAGTTAAAACCCGACCCCGGGCCCGCTTGGTCTAAACCCGGGGTTCGGACCAAATTACGTTTACCTATTCACCTACGAACCCAAATATACCAGAAGTTTCGAGATCCAACCTTAATTCGATGTAAAAATTTAATTTTTACATAACTCCCTAATTCTACCCAAACCCTCAATTTTTGCCATGAAAATTCTTAGTTATTGATTTAAAAGTGATGAAAAACTATAAGGAATTGAAAGAGTAAAGTTTAGATTTTATTACCTATGACTTGAGGATGAACTTTTGTCAAGAAATTCATTCCTAGAGCTGTGGAATAACCCATCGCGTTCGCAGCACCCTGGCCGCGTTCGCGTAGGGTCCTAGCCCCAGGCCTATGCGTTCGCGACCCAGGGTCTGCGTTCGCGTAGCTTTAGATTCCCTGGCCTCCGCGTTCGTGACTAGTGGTATGCGTTCGCATAAGGCAATTGGCCTCCCCCCTCCCCCCCTCCCCCCCAGGTCCAATTTAATCTATGCATTCGTGGGACCCAGACCGCGTTCGTATAGCACAAGGAGGAGGGCTNCACCCCCAGGTCCAATTTAAACTATGCATTCGTGGGGCCCAGACCGCGTTCGCATAGCACAAGAAGGAGGGCCACAATATTATAATCTATGTGTTTGCGACTAAGGCAATGCAAACGCATAGAGTAAAATGCCTGGGCACCAGAAAAAGGAAAAATCAGCAACCTTACAAGTGTAAAACATCCCGTGGCCTATCTGAAACTCACCCGAGCACTCGGGGCTCTAAACAAAATATCCACGCAAGTCTAAAAATATAATACGGACTTGCTCGTGCGATCAAATCATGAAAATAACATGTAAAACCATGAATTAACCCTCAAAACTCATCATCTTCCTCAAGAACACTTATAGTTCATAACTTTTCAACCGGATGTCCGAATCACGTCAAATAAACTCCGTTTTTTACCAAATTTCACAGTTAACCTCTAAATATCATAACAAATCTGTACCGGGCTGCGGAAGCAAAATACGGGCCCGATACCACTGGTTTCAAACATTAATTCTTTTCTTAATTTTATAAATATTTCAGCAAAATAATTTCTTTCAAAAAGTGATTTCTAAGGCTTGGGACCTCGGAATTCATTTTCGGACATACGCCCGAGTCCATATTTTACTGCGGACCTCTCAGGATAGTCGGAACACGGATCCGGGTTCGTTCACTCAAAATGTTGACCAAAGTCATCTAAATTCAAATTTTAACTCTAGAATTCACTATTTCTCATATTTTCACATAAAAGCTTTCTGGTTTCACGTCCGGACTGCGCACACAAATTGAGGTATTTGAAGTTAATCGTTTTAGGGCTATTAAGCCTAGAATGGAGTCCAAGTTCATAAAATGACCCCTTGGGTCATCACACTTAAATTTTATGCCACTTTTAGTAAATAAAGTTAGCATGCTTCCTTTTCACTTTCAGCAGTGCATATAGTCATTGAAAGTATAAATAGTGGATAGAACTTCACACATATAGCAAACAACTAATAATTCATGAATGTCAGATGAACACAAAATCAAAGTGCCCTGAAAATGAGAAAAGACATTCAAAAAGAATACTAAAGTAAGCAAGTAAAATACATCGGAGAATGACTCAGAATTATATTTGAAAGAGTATACAACGTATCATTATACAAGTGAAATTATTATTTAAATAATTCTTATATTGATTAACTTCATGTGTTGTTATATTTGAAAATATTTAATTTTATAGCAATTCCAAAATTTATTTTTAAAAGGTAAAATGAACGATACACATTTCGAATGAAGAACATGTATTTCTTCTTAATTAGAAGGGCATACCTTTTGAAAAAATCTTACGGAAATTGTAGTAATACCTGTAACATGATATTGAATCTAAAACGGTTGATTTATTATATGTTTTTATTATGATTCTTCGAAAGGCCATAGTAAAAATAATTTTAATTATATTAATACTATATTATAGTTGATTCGACTTTATTTTCTAATTTCTTTCATCATATGTGGTTTTTTTTATTGAAATATATATATGCCAAGATTTTTGTCAACTTGAAGATAGTTTTACTTGTATGATGAATTTGAAAAAATAATGGATATTTTTTTTTTGTTGCTAATTATCTATTTCAAATACTTAATTATTTATTTTTAGCAAGTAAGAATAACTATAATTGTTTCGACTTTATTTTATAATTTATTTCATAATCGGTGCCCTTTATCTATTTAAGCTAAGATTTTTGCCAACCTGAAGATAGTTTTACTTATATGATGAATTTGAAAAATTATGAAGTTAATGTTTTTTTGGCTAATTATCTATTCCAAACAATTACTTATTTATTTTTAGCAATAAAGATAATTATATTTATTGATTTAAATGCTTAATATTAGCTCATACCAAATTTTAAATAATCGATTATAATTATATTTTATCGAATAAAAATTCTTTTGTCAAATTGTAAGAAATCAAATGAGTGGGAAATAGTTTTGTATATTTTAAAGTATTTTAGTATATAAAAGAGTTTTACTTAAATCAAAATATAAAAAAAGTTACTTTGTCATCTTCCAAGAACGCCCTCTTTCCTTTTTTTATTGAATTCTTGGTATAGGTTCAAAGTGATAAACTTCTAAAAATCAGTGGTTACGTCCTATTTGGTTAGTATTTTAATTCTTTCTTTTTCTTGCCATTTATATATAATTTAAGTGTAAAAATTTAAATAAAATAAATTGTTAATATTTTTGAAATTCTAAATATTAATTTTTTCTATGTAATCCAAATAAGGAAGAATGTAATATTGAAGATTTAGTTGATTTTGTAGTCCTAAATATTAGGAAAATAATTAAATGAGTATTCATAAATATTAAGAAAATAACTAAATTACTATTTTATTCAATATAAACTCTATTCTTAAAAGGTAAAAAAAGGTAAACATATGCTATTAAATGCAAGAATATCCAATCATTAAGTTTTGCTATTAAAGGGGAGAGGGGGCGAAA